>JADLZN010012153.1:0-31209 GCA_018155175.1 Sinocyclocheilus anophthalmus | reverse complement strand
GGAGATGAAGACCTAAAACTTGTACATGCTGGGCTTGGGAAGAGGCTGTTAACTGTTCCAGACAGTTTTAAACACAGTGAGGTAATTGCAAACATTATCATAATGCAAGTAATTATATGATGCAAGTATTTTTTTTCCATGACTTAAAAAATGAATAATGAATGTGGTGTTTTATGCTCGTTTAAGATTGTCACTCTGCTTGAGGAAGAATTTCCTAAATTAAAAACTCTTCAGGGGGGCTGGATGTTTTACAAGTCTACAGGTATTTATATTTTGCATGTCAAGTATAAATAAAACATGTAATAAAGTATTTCATTCTTTCTGATTTTATTGAAAAAAGGGTGTAGAAATTCTTGTGCTATCAAAAATGCCCTTCGCACATCTGAAGTCCTAATTACAAACTTTCTTCTGGATTCTGATTCTGGAATTTATGTCAAATACATTCTATTTTTGCTGTGCGTAAAGCATTCAGTACACATAAAATGACTTTTCATGTATGTAAGTATGCATTACAAGGTGATGTAGCTATTGTGGAAAACCCAATAAAGAATAGCAGTCACAGCAGCGATTGTTCTCCCCTCTGCCATGTTTTAAGTTTAAGGCCTGCTCAACTTGGGAACTTGTGCATCAAAATTATTACTGAGCTTCCCAGTGGTAAATACAACTTAAGAGATCATTCATGTCCAAATTTGAACTACTTAACTCATATTTACAACAATTCTGATAGCACATAAAGGCAGCATTAGTCCTGAGTTTGACTCTCCTCTGATTTTACTTTTAGGTGGTGGTGAGCGGCGGCGAAAGCTGTCTATAATTCCCACAGACTCTGATGGATACTCAACTCGGCTCCTGAAATCGGTATCGAATAATGGGAAGAACATGCTTTTTGTAGTTCCACTACAAGAGCAGCTTTCCATTGAACCATTACCCTTTGATTCTGTGGAGTTTTCAAAGATGCCACAGTCAAGCTGTATGAAATGTGGCAGGAAAATACCACTGCCATTGCTGCCCTTACACATTAAAGAGTGCAAAGTAACTGAGACTGTAGGTTTTAATTGTATTGCTTTATTAGATCATAATGGTTTCTTAATATTTCCATTGCCAATCCATTTCCATTATTTCATTAGGAGTCTGTAACTGATATGGCTGTTCTTGATGATAAAGATGAAAATATTAGCGGAGCCACTGACCAGCCAAGCTCACCTCACGCAGATTTAGAACAATCATCACAGGTATTTTGATCAAAATGCATTCCTTGATAAATGCAGATATGTATATTTGTTTAGCAAAATGTGCACCCAAAAATCTGTGGTTCCATGCATTGTGTGAGGCTATTCTGAAATTTGACGAGACTGATCTGAAACTTTTAACACCTTTAGCTAAGGTAGAAAATACATGGTATTCATATATAATAATTATTTATTTTTACAGATTTGTCCCATTTGCCAGATTTCTCTCCCAACTGATGTCTTACTTTATCATGCAAGCACGTGTGGTGAAGGGTAAAGTTATACTACAATATGTAAACTCTTACTTTAATACCTTAAAGGATTAGTCCACCCAAAGTTGATATTTCTCTCATAGTTTACAGACATCTATTCTATAAATCCAGCAGTTACATTTAGAAGGCATGCTATTAATCCATATTGATCCAGTCACTCAAAGTCTTCTGAACCATATAACTATAAAATGTGTTGCTGGACAAAGAGGCAAATGATCCATATTGTTAAAGACTTTGTTTGTTAAAGGTATAAATTATGGATTTGTTTAAAACATCTTAAAATAAACTAAGATTAACGAAAGTCAAAAGCTCTGAGCTGGAATGGAGGTGGAAAAAAAACTGAGAAATATAATTTTTGGGTGGACCATTTTTTTTTTTCATTCTATAAAAGACAATGGACAGGTTTCATAGACAGGGCTTAGATTAAGCCATGAGTATAGGCCTTTGTTGAATTAGAACATTTAAGTAACTTTTTTAAATGTTCCTTAGAAAAAACACATTACTGGTGTGAATCTTCAGACAAATCAACGGCACTGACATTTTTAGATATGTCAGTGAAAGTTGCATTCAGTTAAAATGGCTCAAACATGCATTTATGGTTGCTTGGGACTAAGGATTTAAACCTCATTCTTTGAGAAACCACGAGGCAAACACGTAGCTGATAAAGACTATTTATGATTTTAGAATCTGTCGTACGTCAATGTACCCATAGCTAAATTTAAGTATTGTGCAAGAAGTAACTTACTGTATTATAAACTGGTTGGATAAACAAAACTGAAAAGTTGTATGTGCCATGCCTAATTTAGAGGGTGGACTTTCAGTGGCAGTGATTCTCCAAGCACTTCAAGAAGAGAAGAATTACCAGGACCCTCAACTGCACAAACATTCACGTCACTATCAGCAGGTTATGCACGACACATTCTGCTTGGGTAGCGCTGTTGTACTGCTGTGAAACAAGTACATCTATATGCATCGATTCAAACATTTTCTGTGTTGTGGCTTTGTTTTTAACCCTAGATTTGTCATACAACTATGCTTGTAAAACGCCCTTTGCATAAATTGTGAATTTCTTTTTCAGCATGGAAATATGAAATGGACCCACAGAAAGCATCTCGAATGTTCTGTGAGGAATTGCTCTCCCAAAATGAATACTGTCCATCTCTGTCACTATGCATCAACCAATTTGATACTGTGGATGAGCAGGACAGTACACTGATTTCATTTTACAAAATGAACAGTGCTAACATTGGTCACGACACTGGCGATGGACCTTGGATAGGTATTACTCGCATGTAAATGTTTAAAATCATTATTGAAGTAACACCGTTGGGTACATGATTCTTGCTGATTGCTTTTAGTTTTTTTTGCTTTGTTATTTCTTGTTTATGAGATGCGAGCAAGCTGTGGCAAAGGAGTCCAAACCTTCATGTTTTGTCAATTGGTGATGCAAAAACTGAGAACTTGTCTTCACGTTTAAATTTGGGTGTGTAATTGCTTGCTGTTCTTTCCCACTCACCCACATTATTTAGATATTTTCACATTTTTTTTTTACCTCATCTGATGGTTGATTAATCAGCAACGAACGCTCCTTCCCTGTTTCCCTCCTCCATCCTCCGCTATTCTTTTATGCACTGCAACTGCACTTCTGAGAATCATGATGGTGAGTAGATGATGATGATTGTTTGTGTCATACAGATTGGTTTGCGTCCCTCTCCTCCATCTCAAACCCCCATTCTGGTGCATGTGAATTACGAGCCTTTGCTTAAAACAACAATAGATTCATTAGACCTGATCATGTATACCTGCCATCTAAGTCTGAGAGACACTTGATACGCTAGTCTTGTCTTCTACAAACATTTGAAAATGAAAGTGAAGTGTGGCGACCTCATACTAGAATTTTGTGCGGTCTAACATTTAAGGCCCAGTCCAAGTGTCACACACACAGTGCAGTGAACAACAACTGGAGCAGTGTGCAGCCATTGCTGCAGCACCTGGGTACAGTGTGGAGGTTTCGTTGCCTTGCTCCATGTCCTCACCTCAGTCGTGTTATTAGGGTGGATAGAGCACGATTACCTCAGCTCATGCTTCTAATAACTCCCCCCACTGACCCTTCACTGCCAGACTGAACACAGCTTCTAACAAACCGCACCTTGCATGGCATTACAAGAGTCAGACTCTCTATCCCTTAGTCCATGACTGCCCCCAAATTTCCAGTGTGATCTTGATCGAGTCTTAAATTTTTGGGGCCCACATACCTGCTATACATGATGCCCAAATAAGAAACTGTTTTGCATCTTAAGAAAGCTACGGTGAATAATTGCAATCTTATGAATTATGTTGAGATAATCTTTCAATAGTGTATGAGATACAAATTACATGTTACGTCCTATGTTTTCCCCTCAGAAAAAAAGACCCCTACAGGCAACTGAAAACTAGCTCCTTTCCTCTCTTACTCATATTTAGTTGTCCATGGGTGGAATTAGTTCAGTAAAAATTATCCCACATTGCATGAGAATGTTATGGCTTTTAACAACTACTAGTATATATGCTTATCTTACAGTTCATATTTTTCCTTAAGGTCTTCTAAACCACAGCCTCTTTTTGAGGGGAAAGAAAACCACCGTAGTCCCTTCTGCATCTTCTTTACTACGGGACAGCCAACTTTTTTCCAAATGCTGGGCCGAATTATCTGCTCAATATGAGTGGGGTGGGGTAGGAGCGAATTTAGAGAAATAAGGAAGTTAGAGATGTAGGAATCTTTGTTACATGGAGGTCCTTGTCTTTCTGGACTGAGTTTACCTGTGGTCATCCTTCTAACTGGAGGGAATGCTGACAGCGCGGCTTCAGCTCTGACACTGCAGGATTGCCCAGACCTAGACCACAGGGAAACCATTAGTTTGGTGAGTACTTGCAATGCAATAAAGTACTTCAGTACAAGATTTTTTTTTTCTTTTTGTATAAAGATGTCACTGAATCATTGTAATACTTTTCACATTTTCAATTTGCTCTTGCAGCTCAAGAAAACGCAACTCACTGAAGAAGAAATGACTCGATTGACAAATCTTTGCCTTTTCTGGGATCTCCCTGTTCCATCGTTGCGTAATCGAGACTGGCTGTTTCAACAGCTGTTGTCACATGCTGTAAGTTTTGCTGTTTTGTTTTATAATAATATTGTGACCGGAGTCATTGAAAAAGATTCAGTCTCTATTAACCTAATCAAAATCTTCTAGTAACATGCTGAAAAAAAACATGCATGTGTTGGTACAGTACTAAATCATGCTAGTAACACCGTAGCATCCACATAGAATATCCGAGAATCACCTGCTTTGCAAAACACCCTAGCACCTGTCTTTCTATCTATCTGTCGTCTGTTGATCCTTGTAAATTATCTTGTGTGTGTGTGTGTTGTGTGGTGTGTGTGTGTGTGTAATCCGTTTTTTTTGCTTTTTTTTTTCAAGCCAACTCAGAGTTTGTCCTGTGTTGTATGTTGTGCAGGGTACGTTAGGACCGTGTTAAGGTGCCAGATTAAAGATTTGGAAAAGGCATCAAAGCCCCGGCTCGTGGGCCACGTCTCTCCCAGAGAACTAGAAGTCACACGTTGTTTTTTCCCAGGGTCAGTTCAGCACATTACATCACAGGTAAGTATACTTGTATTTGGAATCTGGTATTCTCTGGTATTAATACTGGTATTATTTGGTATTTTGTTTTGCATTCATAAAAAAAAAAACATTCAATCTTCTGTATCAACTGATTATTTCATTATAGATGACACAAATTGTCATTTTGGGGTAGTCGATATAATGCAAAACTTGCACTATTAAAGGGTTCATGAATTGCATATTAAAATTTTAAATTTGCATTCATGTTTTGACATAAGAAAACTTTTTAAAAAATTCAGAGTTCAAAACTCTTTATTGAAGCCCTGCTGCTGAAACTACTCATTGCCCACTTTCTTGGATTTGTGATGCCAAGTAGTTGAATACATCAGTACAAGAATGAATCCACAGTGGCTTTCAAATGGTTAAACCTGAGCCCCACTCAGCTGGCATAGAGTACAAGTTATTATGCAAAAATGCCAGCTATTCAGAACACAGAAGCCTTAAAAGAGGTGTGCCCCCCAAAAGTGATGTTTCAAATAGAGGTTGAAAATCAGGATAGAAAATGGCTGTGTATTTCTAAATTATGACTGTTTTTTTTAATTAAAAAATTACCAACATTATAAGCAGACCTTGTCTTATGAAGAAAATAATTAAATAAATATGGCAAGTTCATGGCCTCATTAGCATTCTTATTCAAACCCCATAGGGAATTCTTCAGAAAATTGTATGGCCTAAACCTGTGGACAATACGGATTATGAGGACAATGATGACTCCATTACTGTTGAAAAAATGTGTGTCATCACAGGCTATATGCGAAGATTTATTGAAGAAGGTATGGTTTATTTATGCTACTTACATTGCAAATGGTCTTTCAGTTAAAAATGGAAAAGGTCTCTGCCGTTTAATAACAATTATATAAGCAATCAACTAGAACAAATGTTTATAATTTTTTCCTACTTTATTTACTCTTTCATAGCATCACCAACCATGCTGAATCACCTAATGAAGTTCTGGGTGGGATGGGAGTTGCCAGAAGAAAACCTGGTGTTAGTGTTGGTGACTGCCAAGTTCCCTGTTGCATACACATGTTTCAAAACATTGCGCCTTCCCTGTCACTACAAGAGCTACGCTGCATTCAGAGTAGATATGTTAATGTGCCTGAACTCTGTAAATAGTGGATTTGGACTCGTTTAACTAGAAATAGATGGGAAAAATAAAAAAACAGAGGGCAGCGTGCTAGAGAACTGAGTTGCCTCTTTAAAAGAGGAATAGTATTGGTTCCAATTTGGTTCTAAAAGACAAAGCGGCTAATAATCGCTTAAATAGGGCTGTCAATCGATACAATTTTTTAATCTAATTAATTAAATGATGTGGCGATTAATTACTCGAATTAATCGCACATCAAATTTGGCTGAGAAATTACTCTCAAAATATAATTTAAAGCAGTGGTGTAGTCTAGTTTTTTTTTTCACCCAGCCTCATACACACCTGTCCTAGAGCGACACCCCATAAGCACAACCCCACTCAATGCATACAGTTTGCATGAGAGCATTCTGAAAGACTACTTGTGTGATATCAACGTCAATTTTTTTATTTTTAAAAACATCTTTAAATTTCAAAGATGCTGAAACTGTTGTTCATGCGTTTATTACGTCGTGTCTGGATTACTGTAACTCTTTGTTTTATTGCCTATAACCAACAAAGTCCTTAATCGCTTGCAGCTGTATGGATGAATTTTACCAAAACTGACTTCAAGATTCCTATAAGATTTTGGTAGGCTACTATTAGATGGACAGCCTAAATGTCCTAATTCAGACGGGCTACCATTTTTTTTTTTTTTTATGGTATATCAAAAAGTGAATATTTTTTAAATGTGATTGTTGGTACATTTTAACGGTTTTTACCATACTTTCAAAACAAAAAATTAAATAGGAAAAATATGCAATATGAAAATAATTGAAGACAAAAGGTGTTTTACTGAGAAAAAACAAGATTTAGTTTTTAAAAAGCTTTAAAAAGGTACATCTGGAAAAATGGGGGTCGTCTTATAATCAGGGTCGTCTTATATTCGGGCCAATACGGTATAAATACTTCAGGTGCAACTGGTAAAGTGGTTTAACTCTTGCATCAACAGAACAGTCAAGAATAAAGAAAACAAAACCTGTTCTTCTGATGTGGGAGATGCCCCAATAAAGATCTTTGATAAGCATTTGCTTTCATCCCTAAAACTAGGTGTGTGACCTTTTGGGCATGATAAAAGGTCAAACAAAAGTTGCATAAATATTAGGGTGCTAATTGTTTATAGTCCTTTTGTTAGATCTGGGGTATTTAAAGGGATTTGGCAAACCATTCAAGGAAGCATCTGTATCCAGAACTTCCCACACAGTTGCTGTTTGTCTCTATTGCCAGGTATGCTGACATCTTGAAACGATTTTTTTATACTATATTTTGAACTGTATTTTATATTTTATGCTAATCAGTTGTGTACCATGTATTCTTTATAATTCTTTTAATTGATGTTTAATCCTGCCAGGCAAACAATAAATGTTATTCTTGATTTATTCTGCATTATTCTTAAATCATTATTTCTAGTAAATTAAAGTGGAGTTTGGTATTACCGCAAATCTGTGTTCAGGATAGATCATACAGAAGGCTCAATGAATAAAGCATGGGGCACATCATTTGAGACCTTTTCAAATTCTGACTATCACTGCCTTAGTAAGTTGCAGTTTTCATAAATATACAAAACTATGATATTTGTTGGAGCAAGCAGAGCGCGGCAAACTTAAAGGTAGATATTTACCCTGCACCCTCAGTCTAAGATCAGAACTGACGAGTTTGTGTCCGTGAGACCGCGTCTGGCCGGCGTAAGTTCTCTGTGCGATACCGGGTCCCTAATGAACAAATAACTGAAAATATGGGATACTAAGAATAATAAAAGATCTAAATTAAATCACAACTAATCTCATGATCACTGTTATATCGGAAACATTGTAAAAATTAGAAGTATTTATAATTGGAGTCAGAATAATAAAATTGAAACATTTTATTAATTAGGATGATTTTTGCAGAAGCGCCAAAAGATTACACGCAGAATACCTTTAACCAGATCATTTGTTCAATCATTGGGCAGTGTGGACCTTACCAAAGTGAAACCACCCTTACACAGCTTATCCAAAATTCAGCTGCTCGTGTTCTTACATTTACCAAAAAATATGCCCACATCAGTCCGGTTTTACAGCAATTACATTGGCTCCCTGTCACCTATCGTATTCAGTTTAAGATTCTTGTTTTAGTTTTCAAGGCCCGTCATGGTTTAGCACCTTCTTACCTTTCTGAATTAATTCTCCCCTATGTCCCTGCCCATACTTTGAGATTGTAGTCATTTGGAAATGTGATGTAATTCCAAAGAATTATATTTTGGGTTGATCAAGACGAGGTAAACCAAACTAAATGTTTTATTAGTGGTTAATTTCCTATGCTCCATGTAATTTAAAAGGAAGGTTTTTGCATTACGTACAAAAAAATATACAGTATGCAACCAACGTATTGTGCAGGAAAACAAAATAAAGCTTGCTGTGTTGGTGAATCGCTCGATGTCTCCAGTTGATGTGATACGAGGGACAAGTTATCACATAATGGCGACGAGGATTAAAGTTTTGGAGTTACTTCACTGAGTTTTTGAAGAAACTATGTTTTTTCTTAGTTTTTTTATCACACCGTCATCCGAGATGAAACAGTAATGGCACTCGCGGTAGGAACAATTACTCCATTTGACAGTAAGACCCAGTCTTGGGAGGAATATTGCGAGGTATTATCTCTTTTTTTTTAAGCAAATGAGATTGAGGATGCTGCGAAGAAAAGGGCTATTTTGCTTAGTTCTGTGGGGAGTTCGACATATAGTCTTATGAGAAATTTGCTTAGCCCCGACAAACCAGGTGATATAAGCTTCAACGAGTTAGTGGAACTGTTGAAAAATCACTATAACCCCAAACCAAGTGAGATTGTGCAGCGTTTTAAGTTTAACTTGCGGAACAGAGAACCAAATGTATCAAAATAAGGCGTCCACGGACGTGCACGCTAAACCGTCAATGCAGACGGTGCTCAAGTTGGAAGCAAGGAACAAATGGATGCATAAAGAACCACGACCAAACTGCTACAGATGCGGGGGTGATCACAAGCAGCATGAGTGCCGTTTTCTACAAGAGCAGTACCACAAGTGTGGTAAGAAAGAGCATTTGGGCTGCAGTGTCACTATTATGTAGAATTAAGAATATGCCAAGTTAGGGAGTGTGGGCAAGGTCCCGGAGCTGAAAGATTGTTCTCTTAACCTAAAAACGTATACGGGTGAGTCAGTAAAAATACTAGGGGCCACAGATGTGATCGTTCTGCATGGAAATCAAGTTAAAGAACTTCCTTTGGTGGTGGTGGTGTCTACAGAAGGACCAAACTTTCTGGGCCGGCGATGGATGAAAGAGCTAGACATTTGCTAGAGGGTGGTAAATCAAGTAAACACAGAAACCATGACACTTCAGGAGGTGTTGACCAAGCATTAAACGACGTTTAAAGAGGCCTTAGGGACACGGACAGGTCCCCCAGCGAAAATGCATGTTGACAAGGATGCAGTGCCAAGGTACTATAAGCCCAGGCCGGTACCTTATGCTCTAAAAAAAAAAAGTGGAAGTGGAGTTAGAGCGGTTGCTCAAGGACAACATTTTGAAGCCTGTCAAATTTTCAGAGTGGGCGGCACCAATTGAACCCGTCCTTAAACCAGATAATTCAGTGAGGATTTGTGGTGATTACAAGCTTACCGTTAATCAGGCATCCAAGCTAGAGCAGTATCCAATTCCCAAACTCGAGGACCTGTTGGAAAAGTTAGCAGGGGGTGAAAAATACAGTAAGCTGGATCTCAGTCATGCATATCAGCAAGTGATCTTGGATGAGGAGTCTAAAAGATATGTAACACTGAACACTCACAAGGGCTTATTTACAGTAAATAGACTGCCGTTTAGTGTGGCTTCCAGTCCTGCCATTTTTCAACGAATCATGGAGGGGTTACTACAGGTATCCCTGGGGTCGCGATATACCTCGATGACATTCTCATAATGGGCAAGGATGATAATGAACATCTGCACACACTGAGTGAGGTTTAGAAGCGGCTGAAAGAGGGTGGTCTGAGGTTAAAAAGGGAAAAGTGTGCATTCATGCAGCAAGAGGCAGAGTTTTTGGGCCATAGAGTGGACTCTACAGGTCTACGTCCACTTTCGAACAAGGTGGCGGCAAAAGCACCAGCTCCCTGAAATGTCACCAATTTAAAAGCATATCTGGGATTGCTTAAAGTATCCTGAAACCCCAGACTACTTTTTCTGAGATTTTAGCAGAGGTGTTTGTGCTGCACATCATAAAAGACAATGTTAGCATCCGATAATTTTAACTGTTGGAGAAAACTGGTTAATTTTAAGCTTTTTTGCACTATTTTCATCTTCCGGGTTTATTGTGTTGACGTCACAATTTGTGACATGGCAATGGACTAATAGTACATCAATGACGCGTCGGTGTCTATTAAATTATTCATGAGACTGCGGGGTTCTATCCTATACGAAGAGCCCAGAGGTGTATAAAGTGCCTGAAAGCCATACTCAAGTAAAAGTTCAGATATCTTACCAGAAAATGACTTTAGAATTAGAAGTTGAAGTCACCGTTTAGAATAATACTTGAGTAAAAGTCTTAAAGTATGTGATAGTTATTGTACTTAAGTACGAAAAGTATTTTTAAAATCATAAACGTACTTAAGACATGGCATCCGTGGACCCGATTAATGTGAGTTATCGTTCATTTGATTGACGTGTTTTATGTATTGGTTTATTATGTAAAATTAACTTTTCGATTACTTATTAATAGGAAGGCTTCTGTTACTAGTGATTGAGTCTTGGGAGATAAGAGATACACATATGTATGAACCCTTTTTAAAGCCTTTAAGTGCACGCGAGCACAAAACACACACATGCATAATACCATAGGCTATATATAAAGCTATAGGAATGACAGTAAAGTTTTCAAAATGTGTTTTATCTTTAATCTTGGAATAGATACAACATCGAATATTTGAGGTGTGTTAATCATGGTTCACCAGTATGCACCCCCCCCCCCCCCTTTTGAAGTACAGTGTTACTATCATTGCTATCAAATACATCATTCACGATGATGTATATGAAAATTGAATCCTGTTTATTGAAAAGAAGCTTGTAATACAATGTATTTATTTATGTTCTTTTTGTTCTTCTTTTTTCCTTTGTATTTTTGCAGGTTGTGTACTTGAATGCAGCAAATAACAACCGCCCAGTTCAGGAAAGTAAAAGCATTTGAATTTTATTTCTGGAAATGTATTGTATTTTTTTCTTCTTTAAAACAGGGTCAAGGGAAACCAAGAAGTGGAGGATGTACAGATTGCCAGGTTCATGTTCCGTCTGCTCTGCCGTGGTGGTCCTCTACTCTGTATTGGACTCATTACCCTCTTTTTAATCCGACTCAAGTCTCACTTGTTAAGATTGCATACCCGTGTTGGACGAAGTACACAAATCAAGTACTATAGTAAAAGTACAGATACGTATAATAATATATTACTCCAGTAAAAGTAAAAGTAGTCCTTTTTCAATTTTACTCGAGTGAAATTACAAAAGTACTCGATTTTTTATGTACTTAAGTAAAAAAGTACTTATAGATAGATTTATTTTGCAATTTTACATAGGCTACTTAATTTAAATTTATATTAGAACATATTTTTTTATAATCCTACTGCTCAAAATAACCACTATATGGAGTCAAGATATTTTTGTTGTTGATATGGACTACTTTGACGAGAGTGATGTAGTAATGTTCACTGTGAAGCTTACACTGCGATGTACCTGAGAGAAAACAGATCTGACCATCTGATTTTCAACAGTAAGAAAAAAGTTTTAAAGCTTATTGTTTTGCAGAACATCACAGTTATATATGACATGAGAATAAGGCCTTTTCCTAAAAGTTAGGTAAAACATTTGAAGGAAAATATAATTATATATTCATAATGAATTTTTTCTTCTCAAACCTTGGCCAAATGCCCCCAGAGGGCATCACTTCCCACTTTGATAATTACTGTAGTTACCATGTTCTGAACATCATACCCTTTCTTTCCCCCAGATGTAATCTATCTAGGACTAGGTGGTTGAATAAAAAATATTTGGACTTTATATCTAAAAAATACCTCAACTTAGCACCAGCAAGCTTGTTAGCTAGACAGTTAGCATCAGCTAACAATATTTACTTATTTTCAGTATGGTTATGAATAAACATTCATATCTTTCTACTTGGCTAGTTAATCCAAACGTTAAAAAAATGTATACTTGCACGTTTACGTTAACGTTACGGCAGTGGGGAATATGAACGTGCATGAGTTATTTTACTTAATCTGTGTTATTTTAATGTTTTTTTTTTTTAACTATTATTTATAAAAAAAATTGTTTTACCTAAAACAGAGACAGTGATGTTGATGTGTCTGCATTCAATCATTTCAGTGGGCTTAAATAGATCACCCTTTACAGCAGATTTAGTTCACAAACAACTGACAGTTTTGACCTAAATATGATTTTCAGTTACAATAATTAATCCTAAAATTCGACATTAGTAACTTACTTTTAACAGCATCAGTCGCACGCGCGGTTCTTACTTGTGAATTCAGTTCACTGGAGACTCGCTCTAAACGGATCATTTGAATCAGTGAGTTCACTCACACTCGAGAACAGCTGCAAATCGGATCATTCCAATTTGTGAATGAATAGTTTGGTGCGATTTGCGAACCGATTTAAAATGTTCATTGAAAAGAATCAGTTCGTTCACGAATCAGACACCGCTTCTGCGTCTCGGAGCACGTGATATATTATAAGGAGTAACGATATGTTTTATGAAATGTAGTGAAGTAAAAAGTACGATCTTATGCTTTGGAATGTAGTGAAGTAAAAGTAAAAGTTACTCAAAATAAAACTACTCCAGTAAAGTACAGATACTTGAAAAATGTAGTACAGTAACTAAGTAAAACTACTCCACCACTGTGCGTACCTCACCTGAATCGTATTTGTCCACATTTGTCCTATTTAATATGTATCGCTCATTTCTGAGAGTTAAAGCACTCTTTTGGCGCATGCGCACCATAGACTGTATAAAAACATGGACGTAGTGTCCGTGACGTCACCCGTAGATTTCCGAAGAGCGTTTTTGAAGCTCAAAGTGGGCGGAGCCGGCCGTCGCCATCTTGGCAGCGCGTCACCGCACGTCACTCCCGGATAATCGAAAATGGGAAAAGAGGCGGGAGCAGGTTGCTGAAGCCACGCCCACCTAGCTCGACGGTGGTGACAGCAGCGGCAATCCACCGGTCACTCAAGTGGCCACACCCTTAATTATGCAGAACTTTAAGGCTTAATATAATTTAAATGGATGAGTTATAAAAAAATTCACCCCCTTCACAGTTGTCATCAAGGGCAAAATTAGCTATATAAACCAAAATAATTTTTTGAACCAGGCTGTAAACATGTTTTTTTTTTCTGCTGTAAAGTTGGGCATTTTTTGCAGCCCGCCTCTAGCGGCCAGTCGATGAATTGCAGTTTAAGTCACTTCCTTGTTGGCTTCATGAGAGAGAGGGGGAGGTTGCCGCTTGATGCGCACTAATGTTCTAGACAGAGTGGCTCCATCTTTGTCCTCAGCGCTGAGAGGTGTCAGATTTCAACTGCTCATTATTAGTAATGTCTAGCAGCGCATCTTCCCATATAATGGCACATTTGCTTTCTTATTTGAATGTTTAATCACTGTATTTAATATATTCTTTGTGCAAATATTGTGTTGTTATTATATTTATTGTGACCACTGTTATTTGTACTTATATATCTTTCTTTTATCTTTAATTTGTAGAAAACCACACAAACATGAAAAACCAGTACCCATTCATTTTTACAGTCACAAATATGGCTTATCATCTGAAATATAAGTATTAGCAACTTTACATTGCTGCTTAATGTAATGTTAACCTAGAGAAATGTGCGATATTCAAGTGTCTGAAGAGTAGCGCGCTCACTGCAGGACAGATGGAGGTGCCGGAGCGGTCACTTGCTCTTTACAGATATCCCCCATTTTTGGTCATAAAGATAAGAGTACTTCATATTCCAAATCTGGAAAGACTCTTATTTGTGTGCACTCAAAATAACAACAAAACGTTGTGCTTTTGTAAAATAATGAAATCAAACAGGATGCGCTTTCTGCCGTCTGTCTCTGTGAACTTGAGCGCGAAACTCAGTGTATACTTGCCTTACAGATATGAAAACATATCTATAGAGAGCAAAATGTCTACTTTCAAATGAACCAATTCAAAAGGAAAACAACTATCCTTTTTGTTTGCTGTACATAAAGGAGATCATATGAACATTCATACAGGCGCATCCACTACTGCGAAGATGACTAGTCAGTGTTGCTGACTTCATCTCTTAAGATAAAACCAAATTATATGAATAAATATATTAATTGTACATAACTAATCAGTACTGAGAACAGTCTTGCTTGGTGTGTCTTCAAATAAATGTCATCTCATTCAGTTCTAACCAACTGTCTGCTGCGTTTCGCACCCATCCAATTAGTGCAATAGTGCAATTTCCGAACCCCTACATTTCAGAGACCAATGAATGGTCTGTGACAATCACCTGCACATAATCCTTAAATGGACAGATCCTGCACAGATCCTTAAAATGGATTGATCCCAGAATTTTCTTTAAAAAAAATACAGACCATAAATATCTATACACTGTATTTTTGATGTTCACATACCTGTTTGACAGAGTTGTTCATTTAATGTCTCGTGAGTTTTCTTCATTTGAGTCAGAGCTCTATGCAGAGGGAACACATTCACATCAGAGTCAATACTGATAGTAGTCCAGTTATTGGTGTGTTGATGACTGTACAGGGATGAGAACATCTGCAGCAGGAGAGATGTCTATTAAATACATTACTCTTTTGTTCTATTCTGTATGATTTCTAAAGACTAGTAAAAAAAATGGTCAAGTAGCTCATTAGGATTGGAAACAGTGTTTGTACTCTGTAATATTCTGCATTCTCAGTGATGAGACAGATGTTGACAGACCTGTAGGAGGTGCAGATGATCGTCAGTGTGTGAGAGCTGCTCCAGCTCAGTGTTTCTCTTCTTCAGATCAGAGATTTCCTGCTGCAGCTCTTTAATGAGATCTTCAGCCTGTTTCTCTGCTGCTTTCTGCTGTTCCTCCATCATCTTCAGCAGATCAGACTGACATCTCTCAAAGGAGCGGATCAGATCAGTGAAGAGCTTAACACTGGCTGATTTCTCTTTATCTATATTCCTCTGATGAAAAAGATAAATGAGCAGATTCACTTATTACATATTCACATATATTTTTAAAGGATAGTTCAAGAAATATGTGAATTAAAAAAATAATAAAAATCAGCACTTTAATTGAGCAGAGTAAAATATTATGATGTATAATAGTGTTAATTGTAATTATTTTCCACTCACCCTTTTCATCTCTACTGAGTGCTGGATCTCATGAATCTTCTTCATTCTGTTCTGGATCATCTGCTGCATGTCTGTCTGTGTCCGAACCAACTGATTCTATATAACACAGAAAAACCCAGAAACATTTATCACTGAATTTACATTTCCATCTTCTGACAAAGTGTTTTGTTTGTATTTCTTGCCTTCTTCTCTCGACTCTCCTCCTCTATAGGAACAGTGTTGTGAGTCCTGTGGTCTCCTTCAGTGCAGGACAGACACACACTCGTCTGATCATCTCTGCAGAACAGCTCCAGAGGTCTCTCGTGTTTCTGGCATATATAATCCTCCAGATTTTCCACAGCTTTGATCAGTGTGTGTTTCTTTAGACGTGGGACTCTGTGATGAGGCTCCAGGTGAGTCTCACAGTAAGAGCTTTGACACGTCATGCAGGACTTCACGGCTTTCTGCTTTCTTCCATCACAGATGTCACACAACACCTCAGATCTTTGTAGACTAAACTTCTCCTTAAAGTGCTGCACAACCTCTCTGAGTGTTGTATTAATCTTGAGATCAGGTCTTCTGCTGAACTTTTCTTTACAGAGTGGACAGAAGCAGGTCTGTGTGTTTGTCCAGCACTTGTTCAGGCAGGTTCTGCAGAAGTTGTGTCCACATGGAGCGGTGACTGGATCAGTGAACACATCCAGACAGATGGAGCACTGGAGCTCCTCATTTAGTGGACCACTGGAGGATGCCATGACTGAAAAGATACGTAATGACAATATATCATCTACATTTCTGGATAATTCCAAAAAGTGTACTATTTTTATGCACATGCTAAAAGTTTTATTGGTTAGCATGGTCCACTTAGCCCCTGTTAGTTGATGCCGTAACTACACCATTGTATGCCCAAGAAACATAATTCAGTAATTCACAGGTAGCCATGTATACTGACAAAATATAGGCATTGCTCATGAGCAAAGATGACAGCTTGTGTATTTATGTGTCATGCACAAGTCAAGCAACTGCCATTGAGATGAAAGGGAATGCAATAGATAGCTTTTTATCAGGTATTATAGACTTCCTTATTTGATAAATAAAAGTCTAAATGAGATTGTAAGGAGTACAAAGTACAATGTTTTTTTCCAGGAAGTTGTATTCTGTTTTGTGATGAGTAGGCACAAATTCCTTAAAATAATATTTAAATATAGTATCTAAGTACTCGTGCATCAGTTATTCCAAATCTCTAACTGCTAGGCTACGCCACCAGAGGCAGAACAGCATATCAAAAGGTTATTTACAGCGAACGCCTTAAAAAGTTGTCAAGAATATGTTTTTCAAATAAATACTGTAACCCAACAAATAAAGATCCTCTAAACATCAGATGTCCTTTTCATTTTATAAAGCAGTTTTCACAGACTTTGGTTTTGTCTGTAGTTTAAGTAGCCTACTTCCTGTTTCTGAAGTCTCTAAAGTTCAACATTACAGTCCACGTCAAACAAACTTTTAATAAATTTAAATACTGCTTCTGGTAATATTGCTTCATGATATTAAATGCTTAACTAATTCTTAAATTTTCTTCACTTACCTGTGAGTGTATATCATATGTGATCAATAGTTTGTGTTCAGATAAAAAGTTTGTTGAAGAAGCTTCCAGCACATCTGTTTTTTGTTTCACATTCACTGAATTCTTTCACTCACCTGCAGTAATGTCATACAGCAGCTCCGCCCATAATCATCAATATGGAACAGGTCCTTATTCATTCCTGGTGGTGAGTGTGCAAATAATGTAATACAATTTTAGAATATCTGTGTTGTTTTTAGGCTATTTTTTTTAACAAGAGAAGTGGCAAATATCATTAATCGTTATTCATTCTGGTTATCTGTTAATTTAAAGGTAGGGTAGGCGATTTTAGAAGGGCTAGCGATAGATTTGGTTGGCATTACTGGGAACACTCACAAAAATGCCAGATCCATTAATGCCGTGGAGGAAAACGAACTATTTGAATTAAAGGGGTCATGAATTGAGAAACCAAATCCGTTGATCTTTGACAATATAATTCAAGTCAAGTCAAGTTTATTTGTACAGCGCTTTTCACGATACAAATCATTGCAAAGCAACTTTACAGCAAATTAAGTTTCTACAATATTTAGTGGTAGCTTATCAGTGGTGACTATGTCAAGTTGATGTACATATGGCAGAAATGTATGGAAAAATCCATTAAAGACGTAATCAAACAGACGATGGACACTATTAACAGCAATAGTATATGATGCAATCAAACTTATAGCAAAATGTGGTAGTTCTGTGTTGTTTCAGGTTGGCATCATCTGAGGTCCTCTGAATGGTTGGCGTCATCTCTTCTCAGGTGTTCTAGATCCAGACTGAAACTTGTGTAAATCCTAGATACCACGGGATGTCAATCCTGTGGCAAAAAACAGAGAAACAAATAGAGACATAATTAGCGTAGCTGCTGTTCCAACCAAGCAAAATTGATTTGTTCAACACAAACTAAAGAATAATAATGTGCATTTGAACAGATATAACTGCAGTACAAGATTTGAGATGCATTATTTGAATGCTTGGCTGAAGAGATGTGTCTTTAATCTAGAATTAAACAGAGAGAGTGTGTCTGAACCCCAAACGCTATCAAGGCAAGGCAAGTTTATTTATTATATAGACATTTCAAAAACAATGGTAATTCAAAGTGCTTTACATATAAGAAAGTAAAATAATCATTTAAAAAAAATCACAAAAATAAAACAAGCAATTTAAAAACTTTGAAAATTATTTAAAAAAAATGTATTTAAGAGGTTTAAAATGAATTTAAAACTGTTAAGAATAGAAAATGATTATACATATATATAGTGCAATCAGTTCGGACATCGCACAGTGCTCATTCAATAAATGCACAGCTAAACAGATGAGTTTTGAGTCTGCATTTAAATGTGACTAATGTTTTAGCACATCTGATCTCTTCTGGAAGCTGATTCCAACTGCAAGCGGCATAATAGCTAAAAGCGGTCTCCCCTTGTTTTGTGTGAACCCTTGATATATCTAACTGACTCGATCCTAATGATCCTAATGATCTGAGTGCTCTGTTAAGTTTATATTCAGTGAACATATCTGCTATATATTTAGTTCCTAGGCCATTGAGTGATTTATAAACGAGTAAAGTACTTTAAAATCAATCCTAAATATAAATGGAAGCCAGTGTAAGGACCTGAGGACTGGTGTGATATGCTCAGATTTTCTGGTTCTAGTCAGAATTCTGGCAGCAGCGTTCTGGATGAGCTGCAGCTGTCTAATGGTCTTCTTGGGAAGGCCGGTGAGGAGACCATTACAATAGTCCACCCTGCTGGTGATAAAGGCATGAACAAGTTTCTCCAAGTCTTGACTGGAAACAAAAACTCTAATTCTTGCAATGTTTTTGAGAAGATAGTATGCTGATTTAGTTACAGCTTTGACATGACCACTGAAACTAAGGTCTGTCTCCAGAATCACACCCAGATTCCTGACTTGATTTTTAGTTGTAAAACCCCTAGAGTCAAGGTATGCATTCAACTTCATCTTTGTTTCCAAATGCAATGACTTCGGTTTTTTCTTTGTTTAACTGAAGAAAGTTCTCGCACATCCAACTGTTAATTTCATCAATGCATTGGCAGAGGGAGTCAATGGGGCTGTAGTCATTTGGAGATAAGGCTAGGTAAATCTGGGTATCTGCATAGCTGTGATAGGCGATTTGGTTCTTTCTCATTATTTGACTTGTGGGAGCATATACAGGCTAAACAAGAGCGGTGCAAGAAGTGAGCCTTGTGGGAGCCGCATGTAATGGTCGTCCACTTAAGACTTGTGCTCTCCTATACTCACATAATAACCTCTTCCTTCTAAGTATGACCTGAACAATTTGAGTACCATCCCAGAAAGCCCGACACAGTTTTCCAGTCTCTCTAGTAGTATGTTATGATCGCCAGTATCAAACGCAGCACTGAGATCTAATAGTACCAGCACTTATATTTTGCCTGAATCAGAATTTAAGCTAATATAATTTATTATCATAATGAGCACTGTCTCTGTGCTGTGATACTGTCAGAAACCAGATTGAAAATTGTCCAAGTATCCATTTGAGTTTAAGTATTTGTTCAGCTGAATATATAGGGTATAATGGGGCTAAAGGCGCCTTTGATATTATTTTCATCTAAACCACTAGATGGCAGAAAAACTCGGCTTAGCACTTTACAAAACATCTGCTTTTCAAGATGCATGTGTATTTTTGTCTGATCCTTCAGTGCAAAGTTGATTCTGTGCTTACCTGATCTAATATTTTATGTTTTTAAAAATGTTGTAGATTTAAGTGGCAAATGAGAATCGCTAAAATTAATGCATATATTTTGAGACAACAGTCTTCTTTATGATTTTCAGTTTTGTTTAAAATAATTAAAGCAACAGTTTTAAATAACGAAAGAATATGTAAAAGTATGGTATTTGGGGCAAAAAGCGCCCCTGCTGTTGAGGCTAAAGGCGCACATTAATTAACATGATAATTAATAGATGGCTGACTTTTCCATTTGTTGACATGACAATTAGATTCAGATGGTAAATATCATATAATATGTTGGGTGTCCATATTAGAGATAATAACCATGTTTAGAATGAAACCATCATACTTAAAAACATGATATTAATCATATAACATAAAAAAATGTAATTTGTTGTTACTACTGTAAATATACATTCAATTATTAGTGGATCTCCTTCAATATTTTCAGAATCTTTACTTATTAAAATGATTTTGTTTCTGTATTTTAAAATATATTTTTTTATTAACATTTTAATGACTATATTTATTGAACAAAAAAATGTATTTTTATTTTTCAAAATAAGCAGAAAATAGTACACACTTTGCTAAAGTGATTGTTTTTAACAATTATTAACTTAGACATTATTTTAAAAAAATCATACCATGGGCCTTTTACCCCATGCTGGTGAGCCTTTTACCTCGTGTGTGGGGTAAAAGGCCCCTCTTGCCACCTCATACATTTATACGATATTTAAACAAAATAAAAAACTTGAATGATTTTTCACACAAAATCTGTTGCTCCATAAATGTTCAATACAAACATATATATTTTTTCTGCAATTATACATTTTAGGCGCAGTGAATGGCACATTTTTTCTTAAAGGTGGGCTTTAGCCCCTGTACCCATATATATCATATTGTGATGGGGGGGCCTGCAGTAGTATAGCCCCGGGCCAGGCCGGTCTCTAATGCGGCCCGCATAGAGGAGATATATTTATATTTCTCTGAGATTATTACAGCCACAGTTTTTAGTTAGATGTCCTGTACAGCGCAAATTAAGGGCTTTTCAGAAGATATAAATTGTTTGGATGTTTCCAATAGGACCACTCCGCTCCTGGTCTTCAAAAAAAAAAAAAAAAAAATATGTTATATTAATTTGTGACCTCTTATGGAATTTGTTAATATTGTAATTATCATTTAAATCTGTCTAATTTTAAATCATAAATCAACATTTCAGGAAAATGTTATGGGGTTTCAAATAAAAATATGCCTTTCTGTTAAGAACAGGACGGTGATTCATCATGTACTCATGAGGACCTGGGACTAAAAGATGTTTATTATCATTTTGGTCTTAGCATTTTGGGAGACATGACAAATGAATAGGGAAATAAATTATGTTTCAATATTCTATGAAACATTATATATTATTATGAAAATCTTGTAAATTATTACACTTCTTTTTTCATTAAATGATGCTCCAAGAACACATTAATATGCAAATTAGATAGTTTATAGATACATTGTATATAATGAGAAAACCTGTTTATGGCCATTGTACACACATTTTGCAAAAAGAAAAATGGTATATCAAATCATTATGTTATAACATAGTTGAGAATCATCTATATACAAAGTTTGGTAAAAAAAAAACAATCCTGAAAACTAAAAATGTATTGGAGATTTAACAAATCTATTGTTTTTGCCTATGCATGAGCATTCATGTCTTTTTCTTTTTTTAAAGAAATTTGAGTCCCGATGTCCTCTACCAAGGACATAGCATAACTTATGAATGAAATATCATTTTTTACATTTTTGTTTTTTACTATTTTTTAATGCTCTAAACAATGTAAAGACATGAAAAAAAATCTTTTCATTTTAAGGGGTTTAAGGCGGACGGAGACAGTGATTGCGTCTATTCATCTCACAAATCAATTGTTTTGCCTCGGAAGACTTGGAATATTAATATTTTTTTTATAAATTATGACTGTAGCTGTATCTTCCTGTTATATCTTGTGTTTTATTGACAAATAAATTGAATATTAATAATCCTAGTGACAAACAAATACACCACATTTCCTCCCCTCTCGACTCTTGGAGGGTAGAACACAAAAATGACAAATTAAACTGTATCATCTGCAGTCATGAAGTTATAACATTCAGTTTCTCTTTTAACATTCTGTAAACATAAACTTTTTTTCCCTTTCTAAATTCTATTTAACTCAGAACATTCAGTCTTTTTTTCTTATGTATATGAGCACAACTAATTCCCTGGGAATGAGGGTAGACTACCTCAAACTCTATCTTACCCTTAGGGGATTATTCTGCCCCAAAGCAATAAGGGTAGCCCCTAACTAAGTATAATCCAAGAAACATTGAGGTGGGCGTTGAGGAAATTGAGGTCTTGGTAAACTCAGTGGTGGCGGCTACAGAAGCTGGTGATCTGTCACACCTATTTGATCAGTGACATCAGTGTCTTCGGGAAGATCTGAGAATGTGCTGGCTCCATTCAACAACTGATAAGGATGTCTCCTCCAAGTAAGGTTTCCAGCAGTTTTGAATTTATAGGACACTGGACCCGTCTTGGCCTCCACAGTAGCCGGAACCCATTTCAGACCACTGCCATAATTCCGGGTCAGCACCTTGTGAGCCTGTCGAAAAAGTTCTGTCTTTAGCTCGCAGCTTCCGTCGCTGTATCTGATTTTTGTTGTTGTTGTAGGACAGTTTCTTTGAGTGTTGCTGGTTTAAGTAGCTTGAAGCTTGTCCCGAGTTCTCTATTGAACAACATATAAGCCGGCGACACTTTGGAAGTTGCATGCGGTGTACTGCGCTAGCACAGCAAGAAGTTATGAAGGCATTGGTGAAATGTGCCCTGCCCAAGCGAAGCTTTCAAGGCATGTTTCATGGTCTGGACAAACCTCTCTGCTAACCCGTTGGTTGCAGGATGGTAGGGTGATGACTTGATATGCTGCACCCCGTTGGCTTGTAGAAATGTGGCCATCTCGTGAGATGTAAATTGGGGGCCATTTTCGGAGACAAAATGTACTGGTGGTCCAAATCTACTGAAAATTTCTCCCAGTTTCTCAATGGTCTTTTCAGCTGAGGTAGATTTCATGATAGCCACTTCAGGCCACTTACTGTGTGCTTCAATGACAACCAACAGCATTTTGTCCTCGACTGGGCCTGCAAAATCAGCATGAACATGATGCCATGGTTTCTCCGTATATTCCCACGGGTGCAGCGGTGCCAATTGTGGTACATTGCGTATGCTCTGACATGACGTACATGTTCTTGCCTTACCCTCAATTTGGCCGTCCACTCCCAGCCACCAGAAGTAACGTCTGGCAATCTATTTTGCACTTTTGAATGTCTCCTAACAATCATCGGTCCACCTCCAATTATTCTCGTGACACAACAATTTGTGCAGAGGTTTCAACAGAGTAGCGATGTTTGGAATGAACCACCCGTAATAATTAAGTAAGCCGAGGAAATATCGCTGCTTACTGACATTTTTGGGCACTGGAGCATCTACTATGGCCTTGACCTTGGATGGGGAGGTGTGCAGACCAGAGGCATCAATTATGTGCCCCAGGTACCTGACTGAAGACTTGAAAAACTCACATTTGTTCTTGAGCACTCTCAATCCGTACTCTTTCAGCTTCTCAAGGATAGCGTCCAGGTGCTGCAAGTGTGACTCTTCATCAGTGCCAGTCACAAGAATGCCACCACTCCTGGAAGCCCCGCAAGAATCTGGTCCATCGCTTGCTGGAAAAGGGATGGAGCCGAAGTAATTCCGAATGGTAAGCGTTTGTACCTGAATAAGCCCTTGTGAGTGTTGATGGTGAGAAGTTCTCTGGACTGTTCCTCGACATGCATCTGTCAATTTTACAGAATTTTTGTCCTCCAGTCAGTCCAGCGAAAAGATCATTAACATGAGGCAAGGGGTATTGTTCTACAGACAACACTGGATTTACAGTGACCTTAAAGTCCCCACAGATCCTTATGCCTCCATCTTTCTTTAGAACTGGAACAATAGGTATTGCCCACTTGCTCACACTGACTGGTTCCAGCACACCATCCTTCACACGTTCAGTTAAGCTCGCCTCTATGTTTGAGTGCATATGGCACAGGTCGGGCCTTTAAGAACCACCTTAAGTTGCTCCAGCTAGGAACGTCCCATCAATGAGGGGTAATCACCCAAAACCACATACAATGGTAGATTTTTTGTTTGCCCTTTTCAGTTAAACTTTTACCTGGGTGAGTCTTTTCATGGTCACTGATTCCCCAGTGTAAGTTTTAAGCACCACATCAGGTGGTTTCAGTGGCAGGTGTCTCAGAATTTCACTGTATACCGCCTCTATCTCAATTTTCACTGGCTGTAAAGAAAAGAAACAGCACCAGCTCACTTCTGAAGGGTGTTTATACAGTGCTCACAGTTTTAGAAGAAACTGGCAGAAGTTTGAGAATAGCATGTTTTAAATGTAAACTTGTTGATTGGAGGAGATAATAAATGTTTGTCTATGGTGGATATTGATGGTTTCATCACAGAAATCTGTCAGTCGAAAAAAAGAGGAGAATTCAGGATTCTGATGGTATTATGTATATTAAACATGATTTAGTGACAACATCACCAAAGCAATGAGAAGCTTCAAAGGCAAAATGGTCTGTATTGCTATTTTGACATCTAAAAATTGGTTATTTCTTTTCATACATATAGCTGGCCAAGAGTTTTTTCTTTAAAACATTCTTTAAAACAATCTTCTTCAGATGAGTGGTTGTTATATAAATTGAAAGTCTCTTTGATTCTGTGTTTCTCAGGAGCTGGAAAAGGTTTGGTTGTATGTGACTGATGGGATGGATTCAGTCTGGAGCATCAGAGATCAACTCTCTGAACAGAGATCCAGAGACACACAGGACTCAGAGCTCAGCCTCACTTTACTCTGTTCCACTGATGATCAGGAGAGTGTGTGTGACAGTCATGGATCCAGCCATCAAACCTCCACAGAGTCTCTGGGTCCTTACTGTAACGCTGGAGAACAGCAGATGCTGCAGACGCCACTGAAGATGTGCTCAGGCAAACTGCTGGACTGCAGGAAGATGATGAAGATTAAGAGAGAAAACACAGCTGAGGAACAACAGAGCAATGATGACTATGTTTCTATTGCATCAGGTATTTTTCTTCCTTTATTGTTTTTAACTTTTCATGACATTTGTCTGCCATGTCAGCACCTGATACAAGGAAGACGGTTTCAAATCATTCAAGAGTTGCTTTAAAGTCACTTGCTTGATTTTTTTGTGCTGTACATTATATCCGAAAATGGTGGAGACGCCAAACTCTCCATCGTCAAAAACAAAAAGCTCAAAGTGGCACACAGCCAGTCTGCTGTATGAGGTGATGGTCATGTACTACACTGGAGTGCTGAAAGACACCGTGAAGAAGGCCCAGATTCCTGTCCACCTTAAACTACAAGAGAGTGAGTGGAGTCTGACTATTAAACAGTCCCAGCAGAGACTTTTTTCTGCTTATTGTGCCCTGAAATGTGTGAATCAGTAGCTGCTTTTGTCAAACATTACTTGATGATGAGTTGACAGTCAAGATCTCATTCCAGAAGCCGCTGTCACAAGTGTTGAAGAACATTTTGTTCCGAATGCAGAACATCAAAGAGATCACAAAAGGGTAAGACTTTCAGTGTTCAGCACTTTATTTTCAGGTGCGATATGTTCATGCACTTTAGACTTATGAACAGTGCTACATTACATTTGAAAACTTTATTTAAAGAGTGATACATTTACAGTAAGTTTATATTCTGGCTCTGTCTGTCAGTGATGTGCAGAAGCTTGTGACGGTTACACTGATGGAGAAGTTTGTTCCTACTGTCTCTGGCTCTCAGAAGCTCCTGGCATCGATGGACTGCCATCAAATCACTCAGGTGCATGAATTCACTGATATTACAGTCAAACCAAACTAAAAAAAAACACTTTAATTGTAAAGCATTTTAATGCTCTTGTTCTCTTGAAGATACAGGAATATTTTATATTATTTAATACTTTATTAATTCAATTACAATTAATAGTTTCATATAACAATTGCATATTTATTAGTAAGCAGGTTAGTTTGCAAGCATTTGTTATATAATTTAGTTATAGAATCAGTCTTCATTCAGATGCTATAGTTATTCTAATATAAACCAAGAACCACAACATTTTACATGTAATTTCATGTTAACATGTAGAACACACAACTGTACAAACTGTGGACATATAATGCAGAATTTCACAATTTTTGTATTGAATAATACTATGTAAAAGTTAATCATAGCAGAGTGGTTTTCCACCGCTCTGTATATGTTGTATGTCTTTCTTATCTGATACACTCTAATGAGCTGCTTATCTGAATAAGGTGTGTTAAATAAGAGAGACATGCAAAATGTGCAGAGCGGTGGGTCCGCAGGACCAGGATTGAAAACCACTGTTATAGCAGATTTAAAATATTAATGTATGCATAATGAAAAAATTAAATATTGTGAATAAAGCAAAAAAATTGTTTTAAAATTTTTTAACAAACTGTCTACAGAAGAATTAGTTTTCTTGTTTTCTTGTCATCTCAAAATAACAATATTGATTTTTCGTTATCACGACCTAATGTTCTCATGATCTTGACATACAAGTTTTTTTTTTTTTTCCTGAAACAATGAAAATGAAAATCCCATTTAGGGTTTTCATGGTCCAGAGTTTTTATTACATTATCCGAATATAGGTGTGATGAAATCCTATTGTTTTTAAAAGCAACATAAATCATCATATAGATAATCTTTTAGAATTAATTTTCCATATTCTAGAGGAATTGATTCTTTTTTTATTTTGACAGGTGTGATTATCAGTGGTTTTGAGTTTTTACCTCCTTCATTAAGGCCTGGACTAAAATATGGATAGAGTTTGTCAGTGAAAGTCTGACCAGTGAAAGAGTAGATATGAGAGCTGGAGCCCACGTCATAAAAAGAGACCAGACCCTCCTCATAATCCACAAACACTCCCACAATCTCAGGTTTCACTCTCAGTGAGAACATAACCACTGGATTATCAAAAACTATATACGGATCTCATCTTCACAATATAACAGTCCAGTATCCATCACTGGGTCTCAGTGTGATCTCTCCCTTCCTGTTAATGGATTCTCTGGCCACTCCTAAAATCCATTCAGTCTTTCCCTTCACCTGCACCTCATAGTAAAATCTCCCTGAACTGAATCCCTCCTTTGCCAGAACACAAGAACAGTCATCAAATCTCTTTGGGTTTTCTGGGACGTCCTGCTTAATATCGCCAAGACTGACTTGTTTTCCATCATCAGACAGAATGAGATATGGATGCGCTGTATCAGGATCCAGAGTCACATCCACTAGATGAGAGATCAGACATTATCAATCAACTTCAGAACAAACATGTTCATATGCATACAATACAGACTATAAAGTGTATTAAAGAAAATTGTAAGTCACACTGTACCTGAAAACTTCAGTACACACTTCAACACTGTGGACACAGATAACAATGTAAGATGATGAAATATTATAAGTAAATATAATTTAAATCTATGAGACACTCATATTGAGGGTTTAAAAATAGCAATGTGAATTCCCAGATAGCACATGTACACTGTAAAAAAAAATCTGTGACATATACGGTAAAATACCAGAACCAATGTGGTTGCCAGAACTTCACCGTAAAAAAAAAAATGGTAGCAACATTTTAGGTTTTACAGACTTAAATTAAATTCACAATAAAATACCGTATTTCATTAACTGATGTAATGTTAATAAACCAAAATATTGAAGTACTAATATCTGTTTTGAACCATTGTAATGCACTGATAACCACCAAAAACTGGTGGTGATGAGAAAGTCACATGATGAACCAACGCTCATCACAAACAGCTTTTATATGAGCTGAGGAGGACAATACTTATATATAGAAGGTGCACACATTGTCATTCACAAAAACACTAAACCCCATCATGGTAACACACATGATATTGAAATAATGCAATAAACATTAATTGAACAACAGTAGATGTAAGATTAAACCCTAGTGTACACAACTGTTAAGATAAAAACTAAGAAAAAACATGTTATTTCAACAAAAAAACATCAAATATGAAGTGTCATGCAGGGAATTCTGGGAGTGTCAATTTACAGTTTTTCACTGTAAATTATACAATGACTTTCTTTTTCACTTCCAAAAACCGTATTTTTAACAGTATTTTACTGTAAAATTACATTAAATGTAATTACATTTATTCACCGAATATAGTATGGAAACTTACTGTAGTAAGTAGGTACTTACAGGTCTTTTACTGTCCTAAAATCCACAATAATTTTACAGTGTACATCTGAAAGATGCGGTTTAAAGATCGTTTGATTCTGGGAAGCATCTGCTGTGTACAAGTTGACAGATGTCTTTAAGAGTCAGTTTTACATACTGTCATTCTAAATCATACACATCTAAAGAATCTAATATCGTCTATCTGACAGGAGAGGCCTCCGACTTATGCGCTGAGCAAACACAAAAAAATTTGAAGAGTTAATTTGCAAAAAAACGATAAACGCCACTTTAAAAAAAAAAAAGCTGATTGCCGTGCATTATTCTCCACATATAGAGCGATCTGAACCCTAAACACGTTTTGTCAAAAAAGCTGGTATTGTCCACTTCCAAGGCATCGTGAGTTCACGTTTTACTGAAGAAGCTGACAAGCGCCCTTGTTGTTTTTGAACAGAAGCCGATAAGTCCATTTGAGCGACTCGCGCGCTGTATTTAGGTCAGGTGACAAGGCTACTTTCACTTTGAGAAGACGTGCTAGCTGAGAGGAGTTTCTTCAAAGCTGAATAAAAGTGATCGAGGATGGATAATTTAGACGAACTTGATGAACCTGTGATATCATCTTCAGAGCGAAAAAGGAAAATAAAAGCTGAAAAGTTTTCAAGGAACCTTGCAAAAGCAGCGAGTTACAATGTTGGGGGAAAAGCTGCGTGTATTGCGTGTAATCACATCCATACAGTCTATGATCACAACAACAACAACAACGTTTGTCAGGCATCTACATTGTCATCTGAGGAGATTACAAGGATTAAACAAGTGTTTTTTTTTACTCTAAAACATGAAATGTGGAGTTATCGGCTTTTGCTATAAAACAAACTTTTAATATGTAAAAATGAACTTTAATTTTGTAAATTACCTGTATTTGTTTAAGTTCTTATTACTCAATCAAAACAACCCAACGGCAGTTTGATTGATATTACTTGGAATGCGCAATAAAAAAAATTTGATTTCTGAAAATAAATAACAATGGAGTTATGGGTTTTTGCAAATTAACTCTTCATAATCTTGCAGAGTAAATGCAGACGTTAAATAGAATCTTTGAGATGTACGTTGTACTACTCAGGGTGTTGTATTTTTATTTAAAGCTCTAATATTTCCAATATTATAATCAGTTAAAAACTATTAAAATTTTTGTTATGAGTCATAAATTGTCTAATTTCTCGGTCTCCTCATTTACATAGGAGTATGCGGTGACATGAGGTAAAGCTAATCGCAACATTTCCAAAATCTCTATTATAATCGAATTAGAGGGTTATGTAAACGCACTGATGGCTCAGAAGTCAGGTAATGAGTCCTGACCTAGCACTAAAGTAAAACATCTTGGTGATGAAGTTTAGATAAACTTCACCATAGAAGTGTTAGAATCTTTTCAGCCGGTTAATGGGCAATAGGTTGGAGTGTTTGAGGAGTGTTTTAATTTTATGATATGGTTATTTTTAAAAGGGGTGATCCCTTAAAAAATGAGACTAAATAACTGTGGGCAATATTGCCTCATGATACAGCTGATTTTAAACTGGATTAAGTGGGATTTCCTTTGAAGAAGAAAATAGATTTTTCTTAGGTTACTGGCAAAATAAAATCTTTACGTATTGAGAACCACATACCAGTTTGACTGAGCATTTTTTTGTTAGTGTCTCCTGAGTTTTCTTCATAGAGTCAGAGCTTTATTTAATAGGGAGCACATTCACATCCAGAGTTCATAATGAATCCGTCCAGTTCTTGTTGTGGACGGCGTGATAGGGAAGAGACAATCTACAGAAGGAGAGAGAAATGTTAACTAATTTTGCCATAATATGAGTTATGGAGGTAAGGTTCATTATGTTCGTTAGAGCTGCTCCATTGCAGCGGCTTAGTACTGTAATCACGCACTTTGCTGTAATAATGCAGGGAACCACTCGTTATAAATCTCATAACTGTAATATTTTCAGAAATAGAAGTCGCGTTATTTTCATCTGAAACATGCTGCGATTTATATTACAAAGCCACTCATATAATGCACAAACACTCAAGCAAGCAAAACACGCAACGCGTGCAGGTATCTGTACTGATGCAGAATAGTACAGCCTAGCGCATTTCACAGAGGCTAGATTCACTTTCTCCAGAAAGTCGTGTATGCCTAAGGTTAAAAAATAAATGACATTTATAGTGAATGCCCCTATAAATGGTCTTATTTTTACGATTTAGTTTTAATCCAAATGATGCGTGTGCTAAGTGAGTGAACATCAAAAGATCACACAAAAGAAAGTGCCAGCGCGCGCTCTCTCTCAGGGCAGTGCACCAGACTTTTGAGGGGATTGTGCTGAAACTGAAAAAGGGCACTATAATTATATAATTATATATATATTATCATTTATATATATATATATATATATAGGGTTTCTTAGGTCTATAGGTCTACATGTTATACACCATTATAATGACATGGCTTTTAAAGACTACTTAATTTCTAAATCTCAAAAGGTGGAAGTCAGGACTAATAGACTTGGCCTGGAAAATGGACATGGTATGATAGCTTGGCATTATACAGTGCAAAGTATATCTAGCCTTCTAGATGTAAAGTATAGGCTGTAACAATGGGCCTCCTGGGTAGTTGTCATTATTATATGTAGGGTCCTGTGTTTGTGAATTGCTCTTGTGTACTCAATCTTGAAAATTTTTATTTTATATATATATAGAAATGTGTATATAATATATAATATATATATATTATAATATACATATATATGTATATATATATACAGGGGGAGGAAGGGGGAGAAAAAGAAAAAAAGTATTTAGTCAGCCACCAACTTGTGCAAGTTCTCCCACTTAAAAAGATGTGAGAGGCCTGTAATTTTCATCATAGGGATACCTCAACTATGAGAGACAAAATGCGAAAAAAAAATCCAGAAAATCAC
>JADLZN010012152.1:0-84523 GCA_018155175.1 Sinocyclocheilus anophthalmus | reverse complement strand
TAGCTGTGTAGATAAACATAATAAAAATAATAATAAATCAAAATAGAAATTAAATAAGTATAAACATAGAAAGAAAAAAATACATTTTAAATTCATTCAGTGCCATCCTTCCACTAGAATAGAGTAGAATATATGTAAAATATACCTTGTGCTCAGATTCATACTTGATTTCTAAAATCTGGTCATTGCAAGATTTTTTTAAACAGAACATGTTTTATGTGTGTCGCAGTGCCTCTGTCCTCAAGTAATGGTTATGAGCTGACATTCCCACGCACGCTGCAGTCCCCACTAGAGGAGCAGATCTGTCTCATAGCCACAGTGAGACTTGTGACCCCTCAGTTCCTGAAGGTAACAGTGAAACTACACCCACAAACACAAAAACACTGATTCACATGCACTTAAACCAATCATTATGTGCAATACTGCTTTCATTCCATCCTACGTCAAAGGAAGGACAGACTATTGTGTGTGTGTGTGTGTGTGGTTGTGTTGAGAGATCTTTCACGTGAGGATGTATTGTGATGAATTCACATCAAGACACAGTCTGGAATGGAAATTTCTCTTCTTAGATCACAGGTGAGTCAAACACCGCTTCATTATGCAAACAACTCCTCTGATGTTGTGATTCTACATGGTCTTTTATGATACACCCATTTTGGTCCATTTGAATCATGACTCTTTCTGATTATGTCATTTGTTTGATACATTCATCAGTTACTGACCCACTTACATCTGCTAATTCAGACTTGTCATCAGGATGTCATCAGATGTGCATGTGCTTGAATCAGTTCTCACACTCGTATTTTAATATGATGCTTTCATTTTGCTGTGACCATTCATAAATTTCAGCATAGAGATTGTTTACTCAGGAGGCGTTTGTGACCCCCAGAGAGTTACATAACTGTGTGTGTGTGTGAGTACTGGATGTTCCTGTTCCCTACAGAGCTATAATTGGACATTTGAGCTGTCTTGTCAGACTCTCTCTTTTAAAGGGGAAGTGTGTCATTTATACATCACTGAAAATATTGTGGTTTTCAAACAGGTTTCCCAAACACTCCCCTCATCTTCCATTGGTCAGCCAAACAGATAGTCCATCCCACTCATTGTCATGCAGTTGTTTGAACCCGTATTGCTGTGTCAAGCCGTTTGAGACAAAATTCAACTGTTTTGAAGACAATCCCCTATAAACGTCAGATATTTTCTCCTCGTCTGAACCTTAACCATTAATATTTACCATTTGTATTTAACACAAACCACATATGTATATACTGTTTTTTAAATTATTTAATATACCTGGGTACGGAAAGTATTCAGACCCCCTGAAATTTTTCACTCTTTGTTATATTGCAGCCATTTGCTAAAATCATTTAAGTTAATTTTTTTTCCTCATTAATGTACACACAGCACACCATATTGAAAAACACAGAATTGTTGACATTTTAATTTTCAAAAACTGAAATATCACATGGTCCTAAATATTCAGACCCTTTGCTGTAACACTCATATATTTAACTCAGGTGCTGCCCATTTCTTCTGATCATCCTTGAGATGGTTCTACACATTTATTTGAGTCCAGCTGTGTTTGATTATTTTGATTGGACTTGATTAGGAAAGCCACATACCTGTCTTTATAAGACCTTACAGCTCACAGTGCATTTCAGAGCAAATGAGAATCATGAGGTCAAAGTAACTGCCTGAAGAGCTCAGAGACAGAATTGTGGTAAGGCACAGATCTGGCCAAGGTTACATAAAAAATTTCTGCTGCACTTAAGGTTTTTAAGAGCACAGTGGCCTCCATAATCCTGAAATGGAAGACGTTTGGGACGACCAGAACCCTTCCTAGAGCTGTTCGTCCGGCCAAACTGAGCTATCGGGAAGAGCCTTGTTGAGAGAGGTAAAGAAGAACCCAAAGTCATTGTGGCTGAGCTCCAGAGATGCATTCGGGAGATGGGAGAAAGTTGTAGAAGTCAACCATCACTGCAGCCCTCCACCATTCGGGGCTTTATGGCAGAGTGGCCCGACGGAAGTCTCTCCTCAGTGCAAGACACATGAAATCCCTCATGGAGTTTGCTAAAAAACACCCGAAGAACTCCAAGATGGTGAGAAATAAGATTCTCCTGGTCTGATGAGACCAAGATAGATTTTTTTGGCCTTAATTCTAAGCGGTATGTGTGAGAAAACCAGGCACTGCTCATCACCTGTCCATTACAGTCCCAACAGTGAAGCATGGTGTGGCAGCATCATGCTGTGGAGGTGTTTTTCAGCTTCAGGGACAGGACGACTGGTTGCAATCAAAGGAAAGATGAATGCGGCCAAGTACAGAAATCCTGGACGAAAACCTTCTCCAGAGTGCTCAGGACCTCAGACTGGGCCGAAGGTTAGACAATGACCCTAAGCACACAGCTACAATAACGAAGGAGTGGCTTCACAACAAATCTGTGACTGTTCTTGAATGGCCCGCCAGAGCCGACTTAAACCTAATTGAGCATCTCTGGAGAGCCCTAAAAATGGCTGTCCACCAACGTTTACCATCCAACCTGACAGAACTGGAGAGGATCTGCAAGGAGGAATGGCAGAGGATCCCCAAATCCAGGTGTGAAAAACTTGTTGCATCTTTCCCAAAAAGACTCATGGCTGTATTATATCAAAAGGGTGCTTCTACTAAATATATGAGTGTCACAGCAAAGGTTCTGAATATTTAGGACCATGTGATATTTCTTTTTTTCTTTTTTAATAATCTGCAAAAATGTCAACAATTCTAAGTTTTTCTGTCAATATGGGGTGCTGTGCGTACATTAATGAGGTAAAAAAATTAACTTAAATGATTTTTGCAAATGGCTGCAATATAACAGAGTGGAAAATGTAAGGGGGTCTGAATACTTTCCGTACCCACTGTATATGTGCATTTTTTTAGTTAACATATACTGTATATACACCCACACACACCGTTCTAAAGTTTTCTATACAGCAAGAATGCATTAAATTGATTAAATTTATAATGTTACATATTTATCATTTTTTTAGCTAAGTGCTGCTCTTTTGAACTTTCTATTCAAAGAATTAACGATTTCCGCAAAACTATTAAGCTGCACAGCAGTTTTCAACATTGACTATGATAAGAAGCACCTAATATTGAGCAGCAAAAAGTGTGTTAGAATAATTTCTGAAAGATGATGTGACACTGAAGACTGGAGTAATGGCTGCTGAAAATTCGGTTTTGCCATCACAGGAATAAATTACTTTTAGAATATATTAAAATAGAAAACAGTTATTTTAAATTGACATAATATTTCACAATATTACTGTTGTACTGTATTTTGGATCAAATAATTGCAGGCTTGGTGACCATTAGAGACTTCTTAAAAAAAATATTTCGCCACTACACTGTTAGGCTTACATGCCTCTGTATTTACACACGCATACATGACTCAGGCAGGCTATGGATACCCATCTTGCTTATTTCAGCAGTTCCCATGGTGATGAGTGTCTGCAGGTTCATCTGAGCCCCCATGATTCATTCCTTTAGTCTCAAGAGAAAGTACACAGCCAGTTTAATGGGTGTTATAGATTAAGTTCTTGTTTAGTAAAATGGGCCAGTGCTTGGAATTGTGCGTGTGCAGGTTAGCAGCTCAATAGAAGTGTATAGGGATGTACTGAACGTGTGTTTTGTGGTGTGTGTGTGTGTGTGTTTTGCAGGGCCTCTCCTATCATTGGTTACCTTCGTTTGAGGTTTTGGGGACCTCGTGTTAGATTCCACCATGTGTACGACCCTGGAGCTGATTGCTCATTTCCATAAACAATGTTAGTGTTATCCTCTCTGTCTCACTCTCTTTTCTCTTTAAAACTAGGTCAGTGTACTGTCTTGGAAATTTTGTTCTGTTTGTGTGAATCACAGAGGAGCTGAAAATGCCCCTAACAGGAAAGATGAAAGAGCCTGTAAGAAGCTTCAAATCATTTTTAGAGACTACTGATCTTGTGTGTTTGTGTGCCTGCATGTGTGTATTGTAGTGATGCAGTGTGGAAAAGGAAAGTCCTGTTACTATCGGTTTCTGACTAAAGGGCAGCAGTGGATCTGGCTACAGACACACTATTACATCACATACCACCAGTGGAACTCCAAACCAGAGTTTATCGTCTGCACACACAGTGTGGTCAGGTAAAAAACACACAAGCATAATTTATACATGTATATGGAAAGAACGTGCATGCCACACACACACTGGTAAGTACATACACTCATTTATATGCATATAAACAAAAATACTTAAAAAAAAATGCTCACACAAACACATTCAAACACTTTAAAATATTTTAATAATATTTGTAACTTACAGATATCTGTGTGCAAATGCCTGTTTATAACTACTTCAAAAGTAGTTAATATGCTTGAACTAGTCGGCTCAATTTATTGTTTATCTGTTGTTTTTAAGCTTCTGTTTCCATCTAGTGGTTAGTTTGTGTTACTACAAATAGTTTGGACTTCAAAATTCACACACACACATAATGCATAATGGTTTTTATACTGTACAAACACTGGGGTAACAAAAAAATTTTTTTTTTCATCGCCTACTACCCCTTACAGAAAACGACAGGCCAATTTTTTGCAATGTTCCAAACCCTTTTTTTTTTTTTGTTTTAAGCCTGTTGTTTTCACGGGGGACACAGGAGTGTCCCTCATAAACCATGTTTGCGTTGTAGTACCCATGTCATTATACACATTTGTGTCCTCATAAACCATATATACCAGTACACATTGTTGATAGAATAAAAACAAGTAAAAACATATGTTTTTCTCTATCTAAAGCTATGCTGAAGTCCGAGCAGAGAGAAGGAGAGAGTTTGGATTGGAGGAAAGCTCATCTGATATGGCAACGTCTTCAATCAAGGTGCTACACGTGCCCAGGAAACACACACAATGCTTTACTGTTTGCATTCCTATTTGCTTACTGAATAGTTTTTCCTGTTAAAGGAATAGTTTATCTATTTTTATCTAATAGTTTGTTTTTTCATCCGAACAGATTTAAAGAAATTTAGCAATACAGCACTTGCTCACCAATGGATTCTCTAAAGTGAATGGGTGTCGCCAGATCCAAAACAGGTGATAAAAATATCACAATAATCCACAAGTAATCCACACAACTCCATTACTTATCTACTTATGAAGCATTGTAATAAATGTTTGTAATAAGCAAATCCATCAAGACGATTTTAACTTCTGTCTTTAAAATTGCTTCTCCTTTAATCTTGTCTGAATCGGGTGAGAAATATGCACAGATCGAGCCCTGTTTACAAGCAAAAACATTTCTGAACAAATATATCGCTTTTGATGTATTATTATGGACTGATATTTTGACCAGAAGCGACGGTTTAAAGTTAAAATGCCTTAATGATAGATTTCTTTCTTACAAACACTCAGCTTTTCACTTCACAAGACATGAACTGATCATCTGGAGTCTTGTGGATTATTGTGATATTTTGAATCAGCTGTTTGGGCCCTCATTCTGACGGCACCCATTCACTGCAGACGATCCATTAGTGAGCAAGTGATGTAATGTTAAACTTCTCCAAATCTGTTCTGATGAAGAAACAAACCCATCTACATCTAGGATGGCCTGAGGATGAGTACATTTTCAGCAAATATTCATTTTTGGGTGAACTATCCCTTTAATGTGTTTTGTGTGTGTAGGGGCAGGAAGTGTTATTGGAAATGTGTCCTCCTTTGGATGCTACACGGGAAAGAATCAGCAGCGCTCGATCAGTGTCGTCACAAAGCTCTAGAAAATCATCACACACAGCACTGTCTGACTCTGCGTGTGAGTACAAACACATACCTCGGCTAACACTCGGCACTTATGAGGTGCAATTGTGCATCAGGTGATCATGTGCATGTCTGATCACTGCGTGTGTCTGTGTCCATAGCGAACTCATCTGTGAGGTACACATCGTCACGGCAGTCTGTTTCCATTGGTCCTGAGAAGAGTTCCAGCAGAATGCCACATAGTGGATCAAAGGTGCAAACATGCTCATTATCATTTTCATCTTTATCCTTCATAAGTGCAGTCTTCAGTGTCACATGATCCTTCAGAAATCATTCTAATATGCTGATTTTGGTCCTCAAGAAACATTTCTTATTATTAGCATGTTGAAAACACATGTGCTGCTTATTATTTTTGTGGAAACTGTGATTCATTTTATTTTTCAGGATTCACGGATTAATAGAAAGTTCGAAAGAACAGTATTTATTTGAAATGTATATCTTTAGTAACAAAATAAAAATCTTTACTTTACATTAGATCAATTTAATGCTTCCTTGATGAATAAAAAATCAATTTCCTTTAAAAAAAAATTGCACAGACCCCAAACCTTTGTGTGGTAGTGTGTGTGTTAGTATTCTGTGAGTATTCTGTCAGAGTCTGTGTGTGTACAGAGTGTTTCGTCTCTCTGTTTTAGGCCCTGATTCAGAGGCAGAGCTCCTCTGAACCCACGTCACTCTCCCCCTCCTGCAGTCAGCATTCCACTATGGTCAGTCTCCCCCAGTTGCTCTCTTTCTGCAGCCACTTTATTTTCCTTGTGCATCTAAAATAAAATTATCTGAAGTTTGTGTATATACTGTCAGTTGATTTCTATAAATTTTATTTGTTATAACTTCTGGCCACTGCAGCTCGCACTCTGAACCAAACTGTTTTCTAAAATAGCTTTTCAAAATGTTATGGAATAATGTAGTCAGTCACGTCTTCATTCGGCTTAGTGGAAACAAAGGCCGGTTTTGAGAGAAGTTCACAGTTTCCAAAAGGTAGGAAAGGGCTATGTGTGGCTGCTCTTGACTCCTTTTGTATATTTGAGTGTGTGTTCTCAATGTTCTGTGTGCATGTGGTTTGCAGACACAGTCTCTGTACGGATTCCAGCAGCCTCAGTTAGGCGTCATGCATCAGCTGAAAGAGCAGCTAGAGGAGCGGACACGCATCCTACAGGCCGACATCAAAACACAACAACAAGAGCTGCACGACATTAAAGAGAAACTACAACTCGCTAATCTACAGGTACTTGCACATAGTCATAAACATTCAGTATTATCTTTATTTGTGCAAATTTGGGTCAGATAGAAAACATAGAAAATGTGATATAAAAAGAAGAAGAAATATATACATCGCTGTAAGATTTATTTTATTGTTTTTGAACGAAGCTCACCTAGGCTGAATTTATTTGATCAAAAAAACAGTAAAAACAGCAATATTGTAAAATATTATTTCAATTTAAAATAACTGTTTTTAATATATTTTAAAATGTAATTCATTACTGTGATGGAAAAGCTGGAATTTCAGCAGCCATTACTCCATAACTTCAGTGTCACATACTCCGTCAAATCAGATGTGCATTTTCTAATCAAATTTTTAATATGTTAATTAGTGCTCACGAAATATTTGTTATAAATTATCTGTTGCAACAGTTTCATACTTTTGTGGAAACTGTGGTACTTTTTAAGGATGCCCTTTGATGATGGATAGCATGGATTTGAAAACCTGCATTAGTTGAACCTAGAAATCTTTTGTTAACATTAATAAATGGCATTCTGTCACTTTTTTTGAACAATTTAGTGTGTCATTGGGGGGCTAAATAGTGCAATATTAATTAAAAAAAATCTTCTTATCCAAACTTTGAACTGTAGTGTAATTATACAATATTCCTTTTCTGTGGAAAAAAGCTACTGCATTCAGAGGGGAAGTTTGTTTTGGAGTCTGACTTTATTTTTCGAACTAAACTGTCTGGTTCTAAACAGTGTGTTTGGATCTCTGTGTTTGCAGATGTTACTCCAGCAGCCGATACAGGGAGAGTTTACCAGTTCTGGTCTGCAGCAGCAGGGTCCAGGCAGGCCGTCCCAACACAGCACCCACCCCAAACCTCAACACTGTGTTTCACATTCATCACACATACTGCTCAGAGAACAGCCCAGTAGCTCATCTGCTCAGGTACACATTACACACAACACACACACATACAAATTACTCACTCACAGACTCCTACCGTTATGGATGTCTTGTTTGTGTGTGTTTAGGGGCAGCAGAGACTGGTTCAGACTGGACACATGCAGGCCGTCAGTGTTCCAATGCAGACACAATCCAGTCTCACCACACCCTTCTATAGCAACCCAATGATGTTCTCACCCAACCACGGACACCGAACCCAGCACGACACACACTGCCAAAGACACACAGACTACAGCCAAGACGGACAGCTACGGTAACAACACACCTTAACAGACAGAAAAACACAGTTTACTGTGGGAGAAGAACATTGTAAAGGCCTGTTCACACTAAGACGAATATTTAGTGTGTAAATTCGGTTCAATACTCCTGAAAAATCTGGATCCTAACCTTTATCCTATCCCAGACAGTGATTCATCTTTTATGAGTTGTTAAAATATTGGTATCCGGGATGCCTTGAGTCCAGAGAATGTTGTGTACACTGTGATTTTTTTTAAACCATAGCTTAAATGTGTGATATGAATAAATAGTGCTCATAAACAGCCGTCGAGATGGAATTCTCAATTGAAAATAGTAGAGACCTTGGAGTCAAAGATATATTCCTTGATCCCGACTTAACCCGAATTACCTTACCTAAAGCACCAACTACAGCTATAGCCTAAGAGAGTGCTTTGCACTTCCTTCAGCTGTCCAGCTTTTTTTTTATGCTTTTGGTCTGACCAGGGTCCTGCAGGATTTAAGCTCCAACCCTAATCGGACACAGACCTGAATAAGCTAACCATGTCTTCAGGATTACTAGGCTTCAGGCATTAGGGTTTATTTCAGTGTTGGAGCTAAATTCTGCAGGACAGCGGCTCTCCAGGACCGAACTCGCCTACTCCTGGTCTGGACAGACAAATCCCCAAAAAATCGGACAGAATTTCTGTGCCTATCATTTAATATACTAACTGTAAAACCTCTAAATTCAAATGGCTCAAATCAGATAGACATTTATATTCTGGTAATTATATTCTTGAAATCTGAAGAAAACAATCTAGTGCCTAATACAACTCTGATTGGAACAGCAGTTTATGAGGATATTTGAACCATTTTAGCAAAAAATAACCATTATGTGGCTGTTACAATAGATCCATTATATTAGTAGTAATGATCTAATTTAGTCACGACTCTACTGGGGACAACAGAATGAGAGGCATTTTCTGATTGGTAGAGTGAGGGAGCTTCCTGATTGGCTGAATTTGGAAATATTACAGAATGTGTGATTGTAACAAACATGTTCCCTGAATTGATCAGTAAGATCATGCAGAGTGTATTTGGATTGGTAGGATGCTACTAAACCAACCAATGCAGACGCTTGTACCAGACAGCAATGGGGGGGCCCAGTCTTCCCAATGCAGCTCAACTATTCAGCAAACCAAGTGAGTGTTTGTGTGCATGATGGCCCCATTCAAAATGAACATAAAGTCATAGACCCGAATGGTAGGCTAAATTTGGAAGAGCATAGTACTTTTACTATTTGTGTCATAACAGAAATAGTATGAGTAGTATGCTAGCACACTATTCAAAATTCACCAATAATGTTTGTGTGTTACAGATATCCTCTGGACCAGCAGATGATGGCTCCTTCCTTCCCTGTGCAGCAGGTGAATTGCAACGCTGTGCTTGTCCCTTCCCCCGTCTTCACCTCACCAATCATGATCCCCCATAATAGTTTCATCACCCATCAGGCCACGCCCACCTACGCGCCTCACCCGTCGGCTGCCCCACACAGCTTACCACTACAACAACCTCAGCAGTTCTTTCAGGTAAACAAACACAAATTTGATTCCTTGTGATTCAGATTTAGAGTTCTTTTTAGTCATCATCTGAATCATATAGTCTTGAATCATGTTGTCTGATTCATATGAAGGACTCGGACACCTTATTATGCCTTAAAAACATTCAGGAACCAAATATCTTATTCTCTCTTGAAGATGCAGCCTCAGGGTCTGATTCACAGTGCTCCCACTCAGGCCTTATTCCACACCCATAGCATTCCGCAGCAAAGTACTGTGGGATACGTACAGCCACAACAGCAGCAACAACAACAGCAGCATCATCACTCACAGTCCGGGAACCTGTCGGACTACAGAAACATTCTCCCACGGTAGCCCCGACACCTGGAAAAGCCAAGAGGTTGCCGGGAAAGCACATTGAGCATTTAGCTCAGAAAGGCATGATGGGAAGGGACTCTCTCGGCTCAGGGGAAGGCTCACGAGCGAGCCAAACCAAAATCGAGAAAGCCAAAGTCCCTCAAAGTTCCCATAACAGCAAATGATGGTGATAACACCACAAGGCCCAAGGACTCTGCCTGGCCTGGACTGTACTGGATGCTGGGATACGTAGGAAGAGCCCGCAGGGGCGTGATCCATCTGTTATTCATGAAGACAGAGGTCACAGAGCAGTCAAACAGGCACTTTGATCGATACGTAAAGGACAGAAAGCCGTGGAGGGTTTTTGGTACTGTAATGTTACAGTTATCTGGACTTTTTAACACAAACATACACAAATAAGACAAAATCAATGAATGCCAAAGTAATGCCTTGACAGAGCTTAAACTCTGCTGCGTGTGTTCTGCCCTCAAACGCATACTAAAATACTAACTAAAAGAGAAATCGCCCCAACAAGAAGAAGAAAAATACACGGTCATGAACTGTTTTTCATGCATAATATTTCATGTGTGTGTGAGCTGATGGGAGGAGCTGGGCATAATTCAGCAAAGACCCAAATATATTTTTAAAAATAAATAAATTGGCTTTCTGTTATCATGTGCAGGTTCTCCCCCACGTAAAGAAACTTGAATCACAATGTATATTTCAAATATTTAAGAATATTTTAAAAGTTCGCACTAGGGCAAACTTTCCTACTGCTGAGTTCAACTCAATCCATGTTACTTTGTTTCTCGATCCACTGTACTGTACATATAGTTTTTGCACATATTGGGTTCCGGATCATCATATTTCAGTACTTTTATTTTATATTTAGGTCGGCATCTAAACATAGCTGCTCATGAGAAGCACGTTGGCTTCCCTGATCGAACAGTTCTGTGAGTTTTTAGCCGTGCTTGTGGTCCGCATGTCCACACAGTAAATCTACATTGATTTGATGTCAATATGAGCACAACAGATGTGCTTTAATATTTAGTTTCAGTATTACACAGGGATGAAGCTCTGTCTAATTTATGCTTCGTAGAAGAGGGACTTTGTGATTGTTTTTTGGTGGTGGGCGCAAGTGCCCCGCAGCAGTTAAACTGCAAAAATGAAGATATAAAATAATGACAATAATGACAGGTTGAATGATTAAATATAATCATAATGTCAGGGCTGCAGAAATGGAAATTGTAACTTGGGCAAAGTGTTTCACAAATACAATGCAAATATTAGTAAACAAAACACTTTTTATTTACTTTTTTTTTTGGTGGGGGGGGGGGGGGGGGGGGGGGGAGTTGATGTGACACTCACGTTGTGAACACTTAAAGACACACAAATAGGAAAAAAATTGGGAAAAAATCTGACTATTGGAAAATCATTTAATTTTTTTTTCTAGCTGGGACTTCAAGCTGCACTTTTCACTGTCCTGTCACGCATTGCACATTTAAAGACTGGTGCTGATTTTTATTTTTTTTTTTAAACTAAGAAAATTCTGTTGAAGACAGTCTAAAGTCATGTGCCCTTCTGCATGTTGTGCAATGCAAATCGGAAAACAAGAATGTGTAATTTATACTTATCGAAGAGATTTCTGTTTTTAGTCAGGTATGTTTTCTTGTATTAGCAAGAAACACTTAGTATTAGTAAAAGCCAATGTGTTGTTTGATTGAAAACAGAAAGTATTTTTGTATAAAAAGATCCTCGACATTCCTTCAGTCATGTATAGAAAGTGTGAAAATCCCGACTCTCAGGTGTTTAGCTTGTTCATCTTTAGATCAAATCCGATGTTTTAGATCAAACTACACTCAAAAGAAGCACTCCAGAGATTATTTCTTACATAATATCAAATTTTCCATTCCCAAGAGCTCATTTACGTCCCCAGGTGTCCCCAAGCCTGCCCATCTGAACCATTTCTAAATGTTTTCAAAGGTTTGTGAATCACATAACTGATTAATCTCAGCATTTTGTTCTGCCTCCCACTAGAGAAGACGAGGAAGATGTTTGGTGTATTTGTCTTTCAGATACTGTGTTTCAGAGTATGACATACCAGGTTGTTCTGCATCAGTGCCTCCCGTTTATCAACTTCTGCTGCTCTGAGATTATCTTCGGGTCTCACAAATGCTCTTTATGTCTCTAGACATAAGAGAAACTACACTTTGAGTCAGATATAACTCTAAAGCTTAGGTTAGTCTACCTTAGAATTGATCTCAAAATGGTAGATGTGTTTTAGAATACAGTATCTGATCTAAGCTGGTTACTAGGTGGTCATTAGCTGGTCCAAGCTGATAGAACCATCTAAGACCAGCAACAAACCAGTTACCAGTTTATGGCACTCAAGCTAGTTTTGGTAGGAGCCTATAGGAATACTTCCATGTTTCCCAAAAGCATTTTAATCTGGATTTTCCTGTCAGGGTAGTAAACTTTGCAGTTTTAACAACGTCGTTTGCTCTGCGCTCTTGCGTTACTTGATCTTTTTATTTTTGTGCGTCAGTCTGTTGAGTTACTTAGTATAAGAAATTTTGATCCGCACTCACGAGAACAATCTTCTTTTTCTTTTCTTTTACATTCATGTTAAAATAAATGTTAACATGAATGTGAAGCAATTCAATCCCCGTTTGGATTGAATTGATTTACACACTGAGGAAGGCTTTGAGCTGAAACGTTTGTGTCTTTTCCCATCAGTAATGAATGTAAAATAAAAGAAAAAAGAAGATTGTTTTCGTGAGTGCGGATCATAATTTCCTATACTTAGTAAACATTTGCAAACATTAATTTCAAAATGAGTAGGACAAATAAATCCAAAGGTTGCGACTTAAGCCAGTTGCCATTGTGATTGCCGTTTTAGAGTGTGCATAGTCCTTTGAATAAAAATTAGCTGCTTCGCCCTTCATTTAATGCCCATTTGTGGTGTTTTCATGAAATATTTTAGTCTCAAATGTTTCTTGAGTTAAAGGTTTGATTGTTTTGCAGACATGCAGATGTTTTTTCTTTGTGTTCATTGATTGGGTTGTGAATGGTAGATGAAAACTGTACTGACTTTCTCATCATCTTTCTCTCTTCATCCTGTAAAACTATGCTCTGGTTGTGGAGACTGCACTTTATTTTTTTCTTCTTCAGTCCCCTTCTTTTTAACTTTTTTTTTTTTTCTCTCTCTCTCTCTCTCTCTCTGGCCTGAATTTCTCCCCAAAAGTGTCTGTTCTGATGAGGTTTTAGGCCTCATGGATTTGTGAGTGTGTGTATTATATGTGTTACCTGAACAGGTGACATTGTCAATGCATTTATATTCTACCAGGTGAGGGGAAGAGACGGAAAATGACACCTGGTATAAACAGCCATCTCTGCTGATACTCTGCAGAAAATACATGGAAGATATTGTAATATAAGATATACAAAAATGTTTAGAAAAATATAGTTGTTTATTTTATAAGATGTCAGATAGATTGAAGATACTTTCTATACAGTGTATGATTTGAGAGTAAAAACAGGTATTTTGTAACAGATTAATTATTGAAGTGTCTTACTTTGGGGGGACGTAATGCTTTCTGTTTGTCAGTTCAGCGAGTTAATGTTGCACAGTTAATTATGTATGGCTTGTTTTTCCCTCTTTTATTCTTCTGTGTACATATACCATCACAACAAGCTTTAACATATTGTTAATATTGTTTTAAAAGAAATTAATAATAAAAAAGTTTACATTCTGAAACAATTTGGATGTTATACCGATTCTTAATTACTTTTTAATCCAATATTTTAAACAACATTTTTATTGAACAAAATTAGTTATATAAAATATATTGTCTATGTTATAAAAAATTAAACTTAGATATATTTTACATCTCAAATCTGACCCATTTCTGAAGAACCAGCCACGGCCTCTAACCTTTTGTCTTTCAGCATGTTGTAATATATGTATATCAAATTTGACCAGAAAAAAACAAATAATAAAATGCCAAAAGATTTCAGTTGGATGAGGAAAAGACACATTTGGCTTCAAATTGTTACCCAAAATTTCTTCTAAACTTGTGTTAGATATTTTTCTAGCGTAATACACGTTGGGACCATAAAAACACATTTTCATGAAGGCCCGCTGTTTTCAATGTGCGTCAAATATGCCCAATAATCCCCAAAGGTGGGTGCAATAGAGTTTAGGTGTCGCTGTTGATTCCTCCGTGCCTGTAGGTGGTGGTGGGGCTTGTTTTTTATGTTTTGTTGCTCGGGAAGAAGAAACACGAACTCGGCGCGCGCTTGGAGTTTGTTTACATTCCTTGAGGCTCGAGCTGACTTCATGAACAATAAAATCGTATGAACGTATATGATTTCAAAATGTAAATGAGTAATACCGTGTATATTCCATATAAGCAAGCTAAATGACTAATCTCAGCAAGTCTATCTCCTATAAACAGTCACTCTCAGAAACCTAAACGTCATTATTTCGGCTCTGCTTCGTGTTATGTAGAGTGTCCGGGTTTGAGTCTGGATCTGGACGTTCAAACCTCTGGTTTCAGTGATGGCCGGTCCGGTTCTGCTCTTCAGGCGGTGTTTGAGCAGCTGCGGTCCGCGCACACTCTCTCCCTGACCCTCACCAGCCCGCTGTTCCGGCTGTCATCGCTCTGGACCGGTACTTGAGCGTACAGCATCCAGCCGCTGAGAGCTAGAGCTACAGCTACGACCTGGCGGTCACGGACGGCCGATGGCGGATAAAGTGTCAGCTGGCGGACAGTCTGAGTCAGTGGGTCCGGACGGGCTCGCTGCGGGGCCGGGGGTCCGGGTGTCTCAGCTGTCAATAATCCACGATGAGACAAGGCTGAGTCACAGTTACGTTAGGATAGACAGCATCCACAGCGTCGCGGAGCTCCCGGAGAGGTTTCTGTCCATTAAAGACGTGGGGAGTATCCCGGAGTGGTGTCAGGACCATGTGACCCGGTCCGATGGACCTCTGCAGCTGAGCAGAAAGTATTATTTACCACTGTGGATAAATGACGATTCTTATGGAAGCGTGTGGATTTCTTATAGCCCACCGCCAGACGTGATCATTGATGGTATGAGATCATGTTCTTTTCAGAAGTTAAAAAACTGTTTAATTAATTTGAATTCTTTACCCATCTTTGCCTCTATCATTCAAACCATTAGGCTTTGCCCATTTGTCAGCAAGAATTTTTTAATTTAATAAAATTTAGTATGATCACTAAAGCTGCACATAATGTGTTGCGTAATAGGAGTGTTATCTTCTTTTATATATTGTTAATGTTGTTGTATTTCTGTGTATCAGTGTCTAGAATCACTCTTCTCGTGGATCTGGAAGCGTTCTTTCACAGCTCCAGACGGTCTCTCCCACTGCTGGTCCGAATTCTGCACAGGTCCAGGTTACGGTACTATGGAAAACCAGGACAAAACATTGACTTCCCATTTCAGGTGAGTCAACGAGAAAGGATCATTTTGTCTGCAGCTATTCATTATTTCAGTGCATGATTATTTCAGGGCTATGATCTCTTTTTTTCTCTATCTCTTTCACTCTTTCAGGTGTACTGTGAGGTGGCTGATCAGAGTGGCGTCATGTCCATGGTTGTATGGAATGATCTTTGTCCTGAATGGTTCAACAGACTGACAGTTGGCTCGGTTCTATATCTGCAGCAGTACTCGCTGAAACACAGTTATCAGAACCGGTCTAGACCACATATCCGCACACCGCACGCTCTCTCTTATGACTTTTAACTCCATTGGTATGGATTCCAGAGCTTTTCCAATGCTAGCTTTCATATGCTGGAATTTCAGTTAGGTTTGTTTTATACAGGTTCAATATTGGACCATTTCCCAAAAATGTTGAACTATTCAGATCTTTGTTTATGGTTGTTCTGTGGGTTATAGAGATCAGCCTGAATCCTTGAAGTCCTGCATCTGTAGTGACAGTGATTCCACCTAAAAGTGTTCAGCCTCAGTGGAGTCTGCCTGATGTACCATACGCTTGCCACAAGTCATTAAAACCCATTCCAAAAAAGTTGGGACACTGTACAAATTGTGAGTAAAAAAGGAATGGAATAATTTACAAATCTCATAAACTTATATTTTATTCACAATAGAATATAGATAACATATCAAATGTTGAAAGTGAGTCATGCCAAATATTGGCTCATTTTGGATTTCATGAGAGCTACACATTCCAAAAAAGTTGGGACAGGTAGCAATAAGAGGCCGGAAAAGTTAAATGTACATATAAGGAACAGCTGGAGGACCAATTTGCAACTTATTAGGACAATTGGCAACATGATTGGGTATAAAAAAAGCCTCTCAGATTGGCAGTGTCTCTCAGAAGTCAAGATGGGCAGAGGATCACCAATTCCCCCAATGCTGCGGCGAAAAATAGTGGAGCAATATCAGAAAGGAGTTTCTCAGAGAAAAATTGCAAAGAGTTTGAAGTTATCATCATCTACAGTGCATAATATCATCCAAAGATTCAGAGAATCTGGAACAATCTCTGTGCGTAAGGGTCAAGGCCGGAAAACCATACTGGATGCCCGTGATCTTCGGGCCCTTAGACGGCACTGCATCACATACAGGAATGCTACTGTAATGGAAATCCAACATGGGCTCAGGAATACTTCCAGAAAACATTGTCGGTGAACACAATCCACCGTGCCATTCGCCGTTGCCGGCTAAAACTCTATAGGTCAAAAAAGAAGCCATATCTAAACATGATCCAGAAGCGCAGGCGTTTTCTCTGGGCCAAGGCTCATTTAAAATAGACTGTGGCAAAGTGGAAAACTGTTCTGTGGTCAGACGAATCAAAATTTTGGGAAAACTGGGATGCCATGTCAATCCGGACTAAAGAGGACAAGGACAACCCAAGTTGTTATCGGTGCTCAGTTCAGAAGCCTGCATCTCTGATGGTATGGGGTTGCATGAGTGCGTGTGATATGGGCAGCTTACACATCTGGAAAGGCACCATCAATGCTGAAAGGTATATCCAAGTTCTAGAACAACATATGCTCCCATCCAGACGTCGTCTCTTTCAGGGAAGACCTTGCATTTTCCAACATGACAATGCCAGACCACATACTGCATCAATTACAAAATCATGGCTGCGTAGAAGAAGGATCCAGGTACTGAAATGGCCAGCCTGCAGTCCAGATCTTTCACCCATAGAAAACATTTGGCGCATCATAAAGAGGAAGATGCGACAAAGAAGACCTAAGACAATTGAGCAACTAGAAGCCTGTATTAGACAAGAATGGGACAACATTCCTATTCCTAAACTTGAGCAACTTGTCTCCTCAGTCCCAGACGTTTGCAGACTGTTATAAAAGAAGAGGGGATGCCACACAGTGGGTAAACATGGCCTTGTCCCAACTTTAAGATGTGTTGATGCCATGAAATTTAAAAACAAATTATTTTTCCCTTAAAATGATACATTATCTCAGTTTAAACATTTGATATGTCAATGTTGTATTCTGAATAAAATATTGAAAATTGAAACTTCCACATCATTGCATTCTGTTTTTATCCACAATTTGTACAGTGTCCCAACTTTTTTGGAATCGGGTTTGTAGATTTATTTAAAATTTCGGGCATCTGCTCTCACATTTTGAGTTTATTACACTCCGGTGGCATTATTAACCAACACCCAAGCAGTCCCGCAGAATTGTACACTACTGTTCAAACGTTTGGGCAGCATTTTTTGGGGGACAAAAAAATAAATAAAAAATACACTTTTTTCAGAAAGCTACAGTTAAATTGGTTCCCCCCCCCCCCCCCCCCCCCCCCCCAAAATGATCGTAAAGGGACGGGATAAGATTACAAAAAGATTCTGTTTAAAAAAAAAATTCTTATTATGTACTTTTATTTATCAAAGAAATCTGAAAAAAGATTACAGTTTCCACTAAACTATTACGGGCAGGCAAATCAGCATATTAGAATGATTTAAAGGAACATGTGACAAAGAAGACTCGAGTAATGGCTGCTGAAAATTAAGCTTTACCATCACAGGAATAAATTACATTTAAAAAAAATATTAAAACAGAAAATAGCGAAATTGTATATATGCCCAATCTTGTTGTTACTGTTTTTTTTTGTTGTTTTTTTTTTCAAATAAATGCAGCCATGGGAGGCATAAGAGACTCCAAAAAATAACTTTACAAAAACAAAAATCTTATGGTCCCGAACAGTGGAATGGTAGCGTTAAATCAGTTGTGGTGTGTGGTGTGTTCAAATGCAAATATGCAAAGAATAGATAACAACTAATGTGTTATTTGATTGCATTTAATTGCATGGTTTTACTTGTAATACCGTTATGTTAGGCATTTTGTCTGTTTACAAAATACATGTTTGTTTGTCAGAAGCAAAAAAACAATTTCTAAAACCTCTCCCTGTGATCCGGTCGAGGTGTCTCGATGAACCAAGCCTGGACATCATTGGTATAGTGACTACGTGGGTCGGGTTTGAGCGAATTAGGGAGCAAGAAAAGAAGGTGTATAGCCCTTTTATTAAAAAGGGTTGTCAGTAATAGTGCTTGCTTAATATAAGCTGAATGATTACTATTTTAGGGTTGGGAATTGGGCAAAACACTGTTACATCTGCATGTGGTGTGTTTGTGTGTGTGTGTGTGTGTGTGTCAGGACCTGAAAAGTTCTGGGCGTATCGTTGGGTACATGCAGTGGATGGGACAACTGACTCCGCATTCATCCTGGAGATCTTCTCCTCTTCCCAGCCAGAGATCTTCAACAACATCTGCCCAAGTAAACATCAGTCCATGTACACATTCGTTGTATTCCTCTTATGCTACATGACCTTATTTGCTTCTCTCTCTCTTCCTCTGCAGTGATGTATCTGGTGTGCACTCAGATGAGGGTATGTCAGACGGGCTGTTCTGTGTATCTGACCAGTAGCACAGAAACACAGCTCTTCATCACATGTAGATTTCAGCCAGATCATTCAATCAGTCAGTGAGGTCATAGATAACCATAATCGGCTCAGCTTTATTTAGATGTTTGTGTGTGTGCTTTCAGAGGCTGTCATAAAAAGCAACCCTATGTCAATGAGCCAAAAGTTAAAGCATTCATTCAGTGGACTAAGACACTGAAAGACAGTGTCATGCTGCGGAGGACTGCAGTTGGAGGACATTACTGCTACCCTCCTGGGCCACCCACCTTCACACCAACCACCAACAGCAACAGTAAGATTTAGCCTTCTTAAATTTAAACAGTATTGCGACTGAGATCATCACACACAGTCTTGATTTTTTTTTGATTTTCAATGTTCAGACGAATCCGGATTGTTCTAAGAACTATATGTAAGCTAAATGGATAGTTCACCCAAACATTCTGTCATCATTACTTACCCTCAAGTTGTTCTTAACCTGTATGAATTTCTTCCTTTAGTGGAACATAAAAGAAGATATTTTAAAGAATTTTGGTAACCACAGTTGGTAGTATGAAAAAAATACTATGGAAGTCAATGGCTACCAGTAACTGTTTGGTTTCCTACATTCTTCAAAATATCTTCTTTTGTAAAGACAAAAATTCATACAGGTTTGGAACAACATGAGGGTGAGTAAATCATGACAAAATTTCCTGTGATTTTGGGTGAACTATGATTAACTAAACACTAACTCAGGGTTCCTCAAATCTGGTCCTGGAGGGCCACTGCCCTGCAGAGTTAAGCTTAAACCCTGATCAAACTCACTTACCTCTGATATTGACAGGGATCCTGCAGACCTCGATGAGCTTGCTCAGGTGTGTTTGATTAGGGTTGCAGCTAAACTCTGCTGGGCATTGGCCCTCCAGGGCAAGATTTGAGGAACCCTGCACTAAACACATGAATTCCTGTGTGTTGTAGATGAGCCAATTACAGCAGTGGCTAATCTGAAGGGGGAGCTGGAGAGTCTGCAGTACAGGGAGCACAGGAGAGTGGCTGTACAGTACCACACATGGCCAACACAACCTGAAACGCCACTCAGTGAACAACAGGTCTGTACAACTCAATCAAGTTGAAGCAGCCATCATAAGGATAGTATGTTATTTCCCTGTACATTTCTGAAAATGTGCTCACAAAAATAACAATGGTGTGATGTCATTACTGCAGGAGGTTGTGTCCGTACGAGGAGTCAGTGACACTGGAGCTGCCATTCCTCTCTCCACAATGGAGGAGATGACTCTGACACAGAGAGAAATGGATTCAACCTCACCTGATTCTGACATTACAGTCTCACCCAAACGCAGGAGAGTGCAGACAGGCTCAAGGTCAGGAAGGCATTCTTCACCAGTGGCCATTGGATTTGTGTATCAAATCCATGATGATATCGTTCATTATTAACTGCCTACCTCTAATATGCAGATTTGGTGTCAAGAAAACTTTTCTTTTTTTTTATTATCAGTGTTGAAAACAGTCGATACAACCATGATACTTTTTTTTTTCATGATTCTTTGATGAATAGAAAGGTAAAAGTTATTTGAAATGGGAATCTTTTAATTATAAATGACCTCAAAGTTTTGAAAAGCGGTTTAAATATTTAAGGAAAATTCTAAAGCCAAATCCAGTCAAAAGGGCAAAAATGTATGCGTCAATAAAAACCGTGCAAAATACTGTTTCTTGGCAGGTAAGGCATTTATGGCTGGTTTACTTACCATTGGCAGGTGTGGAAATTAGTTTGAATGAATATTGCTTAATTTGTGCAAATACTGTGTATAAAATGTTTTTGATATCATTAGTGTCACAAATATGTTTCCCTCTTTATTCAGAGGAGTGCATCGGCAGTATTTCACCAGATCCAAAATGCAGTCCAACAGGTAATCTAAGCACATTATACTTAGACTCACTTCAGCCTATTCATGAATTGTGCAGAATTTTATATTTTTTGTATAATTCAGCATACTAGTAATAATAGAACATCTATATGTTTTCCTCTAAAATATTGTGTATTTTAATCTGAAAACCTACCTGTTGTAGTTTTAAGTTCCACCCAGCTATTACTGAAATTCAAACAGGTCAGAGTGACAGAAATTTAATTTGATGTATATTCATTCTGCAGTTGAAAACTTGAAACTTGTATATTTAATATACATTTATTTAAATTTGTAATATAATGTACATTTATTTAAATTTCAGGGCCTTGCCCTATACACTTCCATCATAAATGCATAATGTAAATAATGTTTTTTTACTGAGGTACTAAAATTAATTTCTGCAAAAATTGACTGCTTGCCAGAAGATTTCTTTAAATCTCCCTTCTGATTGGTCCCTCAGGCAGGCGGGCCTTACCTCTCATGAAGAGGAGGAAGAAGAGCGACGGGATGAAGGAGAGTTGGAGTCAGAGGAATCTGAGGTTGAAGACGAACACATATCAGTTACAGTCAGCTGTAGGAAAAGGTATTGTACCCTCTAAACATCACTGACACAAGTATATATAATAAAATAACATGGGGGACATAAAGACATAATAAATTATATTTTAAAATACATTAAACAGAAGAGAGTTCTTTAAAACTGATATTAAAATATTACTGTATTTTGATCAAATAACTGCAGTCATGGTGAGCTAAGAGACTTTTAAAATCAATAAATCTTATTGATCTCAAACGTTTGAACGGTATTGTAATATTTTTTTCTCTCTAAAGAGATTGACCAGACATCACAAGTCCCAGGCTTACAGCAAGCTGCCAGCCACCCCACTGCATTATGGGAGAGTAGAGTCTGGCCGTTAGTGAAACAGCAAGTGATCGATCACTTTTGTTATGGTAGATTCGATCAGGAAAGCGTTCCGGAAAAATTCCACTTTGATGACATAGAAGTTCTACTACATCAGCTGAACCTGAGCCCAGCCAGATCGACGCCCGATCTCACCTCACAGACGCACACACACACACACCTGTGGCCTGCACCGGTTACTTCACACTCACAATTCTAGGTAAGAACAGCACTTGCAGCTCACCATGTTGTGGAACGGAGCTATAGCTTGAGGTGATAACTGGGCTTCTCTTCTTCTCTCAGGGCTGAATCAAACGGCTGCAGTAGATGTTCTGTTTGTGCCTGTTGTCTCCCCTAATGACCCCAGAGCTGCTGGAGTGCCGCACATTCAGCATGACAACTCACTGCTGTCCTGCATATCAACAGGATGACTGTGTGTTCAGCCAGATGGTAGCTACCCTACACCAGGTGTGTATGTGTTCTACTGTTCTGTTCACATTCTCAATCTCTGCTGAGTCACAATGACTTACTGTAGCACTAAAGTGTGTGTGTGTGTGTGTGTGTGTTTTCTCCAGGGTCATTGATGAGTTCTGCCCCACAGCTTGAGTCAGGGCGTGTGGTGTGTTTTCTTGATCTCTGTCTGCTCGGAGAACGCAGGATAGAAATGATTTGCTCCAAACTCTACAGGACAGCAGACATCTGCCAGCCCGATGGCACACAATGAGACGCCACACATCATGAAAATAATCATGCAAAGAAAATCATGTTTTAGGGGACTGGAAAACTAGGGACTGGATTTTGTGTAAATGGGCCAGAAAGTTGTTTTGTATTTGTATTAATAATATAAGCTTCCAACCTGTTGTTTGTAATTTCAGGAAACATTTTAGAAAAATAAACTCAATTTTTTTTAAATACCTTTATTTTCATCTCATGCTTTTCTATTGCACAGGCAACAAAGATTCATGTAAAGACAGCATAAATTAAACCTTTTAACAAAAACCCATTAGTGCCCTTTGAGAGATACTGTCCAAAATGGTGCTGGACAATCCTACAATTGAGTCACATTTGAAACATCGAAACTAAAGATGCAGCGTGAACTAATATTTTGAAATATGACAGATTTAACTGCTGTTATCTGAAGTTCTGACAGATTATTTTAGTCTCTTTTTTTTCCAATTTCAAACAAATAGACAGTCTATGTAGATAAGGCTTGATATATTTACTCCTAACCCCTGTAAAATGTATTTTAGAAAATACGTGTATGCATCAAATGTTTTTGATCATATAAAAAATGTTTTTTTGTGTGGTCCAGTTTTTGATGTAATTTTTTCACAGTATAAAATAAGCACAAAATTCCTGTTGCTACAGGAATTGAGGTCAGCAATAAATCTGGAGATTAAACTAAGGGACCACAGGCTTTTTATTAAAATACTGTTACCCTGGGTTTTTCTCCATAGCATCAACAAAATGTAGATAATGTGTGTTAACAAGGAAATGTGACCTTGTGTGTGTTTGATATCCCTGCTGAGGTAAGAAACTTCTCATATGTGTGAGGCAGCACAAAAGGAAAAGAGTAACATTACCTTCTTCCACATCATTGGTAAAACATTGAATGTCCTAATCACAAACTGATCAAACACTGCTGGAATCATGGCACATTAAAACATCTCATTATATCCTCCATCTTTCTCTCTGCTGCAGTTACTCATTCAGCTCCGTGTGCTGTACATGTCTGCGTCCTCTGGATTAGACTGGCCGTGGTCAAGCAGAGACGGGTCAGGAACAAAACTTGACTTCACTAGAATGGAAAGCGACGGTGGGTTTTAGAATATGGAGAAGAGAAGTGCTTATGCTGCCAAGTCATGTAAGAATTACTGTTTTTACAACATAAACATGAAGATGCATATGAACGCCACCACAATGTCATAATTAAAGAAACATGGTGGAAGCAAACTGGTATTGATCATAACACATTACCGTTCAAAGGTTTGGAGTCGGTACTTAAAAAAATAAATAAAATTAAAGGCACAATATGTAATTTTTCGACGCTAGAGGACGCATATTCAAACTAAACAAATAGACAAAGGCGTAGTTTGATGATGCAGTGACTGAGTGTGGAATCATGGGAGTTGTGGTCTTCATTCCCACAGCCGATGCAATCCGACGGGACTCGGGCAGAAATCATGTTCATGGATAAGCTAATGATTTATTAACGTAGAATGAAGCAGGGTGAGGCTGAAAGCCGTCGAAGCGAAACAAGGCCGCTGAACGAGCGTGACACCGGCTCGAAAGCAGCGGCGCGCTTTTATATTGCCACGTCGACGCTCCCTCTTCAGTCCGTGCGTATGTGGGGGGAAAAGAAGCAGCGCTGTTTTATCATACTAGATACATCTGAAAGTTCTGTTATAATGCTACTCTGTGCGGTTGTCACCGGTCTATTAAACTGCACAACATATTAAAGCGTCTTTGGTGTTTTCTACAAAACAAAACCGAGAAATCCACGGAAATCGAGGGGTTATGACGTCATTGGGCAGGCGATACACAATGACTCTATAGACACGGTGCATGTCACTAGTTAAAATTGCTTATTTCTCTGGAACATTTAAACATTCTTCGAAACATTTGGGATAATGTAAGTACACAATTCAGCAAAATATATAACACCGTTCTAGTGGTTTTTGGATAAAGAAAATTTACATACGGTGCCTTTAATGCTTTTATTTAGCAAGGACGCATTAAATTGATCAAAAGTCATATTAAACTGTTAAAAAAAATATTTCTTCAAATAAGCTGTTCTTTAATACCTATTCACAAAGAATCCAGAAAATATTGATAATCAGAAATGTTCTTGAGCAGCAAATCCGCATATGAATGATTTCTGAAGGATCATGTGACACTGAAGTAATGATCTGAAAATTCAGCTTTGCTGTCACAGGAATAATTATTTTAAATACTTTAAAATATAAAATAGTTATTTTAAATGTTTTACCTAATAAATGCAGCCTTAGTAAGCATAAGATACTTCTTTCAAAAACAAACAACATTTGCCATCATTCACACAGAAAGGCAGCTGGAGATTGATAGAATAAACAGTCATATATAAAGTAAAATATATAAAGCATAAATGACACATTTAATTAGCATCTTTTGCTCTTAATTAAGCATTCCTGTCTTTGTCAGGTAGTTAAAAAAAAGTTGAAAAAAAAATGTAATTGATCCAAAGGAATTGGGATAGTTGCATTAGACTAGTAGGAGGGGAAAATGCTAAATAAAAATCAAACTTACTTCATAACTAAATATGTTTCCTCACCTGTGGCTGGCTCAACTACAGTAGGCTCAGATGAAGGTGGGGCCTCTTCAGCTGGGGGAGGTGTCAGAGGAATGGGTTCTTCAGCAGGGGGCGGGACAACAGAAGCAGGTTCCTCATCTAGTGTGGTTGAGGTGGCATCTTCAGGGGGTGTGGTTTCCTCTAATGTAGGTGGAGTTGAGGGCGTGGCCTCCGTAGTTGCAGGGACTACAATTTCTGGAGCAGCTTCCAGAACATTTTCAGACTCCACAACAGAAGTAATAACCGTTTCAGCGGAAGGTGTTGGCTCAGGAGCAGGGGTGGGTTCAGTGGTGGATTCTGCATCTAGGACAGGCTCAGGGGTAGTTTCTGTAACTAGAGCAGTTTCAAGAACAGTTGCAAGGGGAGATTCAGGTTTAGATGGTGGGGCAGCAATTCCAGATGCTTCATCAACAACAGGAGGAGGTTCTACAGCATCTTCTGACACAACATCAGCTACTGGGGCTAAATCCACTGATGGGATGACTTGTGGTATTGGTGTAACACCCTCATCTGGAACCGCAGTGGCCCGCTCAGACTCGGGTGGCAATTCAGAAAGTGCTTTAGCGGGTGATTCTATATCTGAGCTTGTATCCGTGGCAGCAGACTGTATATATATTAAACATAAAAATAAAAATTACATTGCGATACATAAAAATATATTTTTTAATAATTCTACAAGTGGACAAACTGAGTAAAATAAATACCAAATTATCTTGACAGCTCACTGGCTACACTTATAAAGCATAAAACTGGTGTGTCATTTTTAAAGTTGCCATAAAATACAAGTAGCAACAGATATCTTCATCTGTATTGTGATGTACATCGACATGACGAGAACAAAACGGATTATCGAAAAAGAAAGAATGTAGGGCAAGGACTTGGTTCTATGCATTAGTTGTTGATTGGATGGCAAATCTGAATGAGAATATGGGTTGATTGTGAAAAAGGGGCAGGGTTTAAGCAGACTTAACGGTTGGAAAATCTGTCATACATAACCAGAAAGAAATCCGCCGACTACACAAAGATCATGTTATGAAAAATGTAAAAAATAAACATGCATGGATTAATTGTTCACAATATTATCAGAATCAGAATGAGCTTTATTTGCCAGGTATGTTTTCACATATGAGGAATTTGTTTTCATGACAGACGCTTCCTCAGTGCAACAGAATGACAGCGACAGAACAAACAGATAATAAAAGAATAAAAAAGAAATAAAAAATAGAATAAGTTAATAAGGAATAACAATATATAAATTGGCAATTGTATGTGCAGGTATATTACAATAGACAGTTTTGCATGTACATATATTCCATGTACAATATTATGTGCAAATTTGCATGTTATCAATAACATGCATTTAGAAAATAGATTGGGTGAATTTTCATTTCACGCTGACTTTAAGCCCCTTAAATTTGCATTTGCACTGTTACATTTAGCAGACACTTAACCATAAAAACCTATATAACTTGGGTTTTAATATGCAACTTTGTAGATTACCTCCACATTAACAGCAGGCGTGATGACATCTTCCTTTGGTTTCGATTTAAATATTGAAGCAACAGATGAACTGACAGCATACACCTTTTTACCAGTAATCTATAAAAAAAAAAGAGTGCGAAAATGATATATTTGAAAGTATATAAGAAATGATTTCCTAGGTCTGGGAGAAATTAACATCAAGTGTATATATATATATACACACACACACACAGGTACATCTCAATAAATTAGAATGTCGTGGAAAAGTTAATTTATTTCAGTAATTCAACTCAAATTGTGAAACTCGTGTATTAAATAAATTCAATGCACACAGACTGAAGTAGTTTTTTTGGTTCTTTTAATTGTGATGATTTTAACAAAAACCCACCAATTCACTATCCTAATAAATTAGAATATGGTGACATGCCAATAAGCTAATCATCTCAAAACACCTGCAACGGTTTCCTGAGCCTTCAAAATGGTCTTTCAGTTTGGTTCACTAGGCTACACAATCATGGGGAAGACTGCTGATCTGACAGTTGTCCAGAAGACAATCATTGACACCCTTCACAAGGAGGGTAAGCCACAAACATTCATTGCCAAAGAAGCTGGCTGTTCACAGAGTGCTGTATCCAAGCATGTTAACAGAAAGTTGAGTGGAAGGAAAAAGTGTGGAAGAAAAATATGCACAACCAACAGAGATAACCGCAGCCTTATGAGGATTGTCAAAATCGATTCAAGAATTTGAGTGAACTTCACAAGGAATGGACTGAGGGTGGGTCAAGGCATCAAGCGCCACCACACACAGACGTGTCAAGGAATTTAACTACAGATGTCGTATTCCTCTTGTTAAGCCACTACTAAACCACAGACAACGTCAGAGGCGTCACCTGGGCTAAGGAGAAGAAGAACTGGACAGCTGCCCAGTGGTCCAAAGTCCTCTTTTCAGATGAGAGCAGTTTTGTATTTCATTTGGAAACCAAGGCCCAGACTGGAGGAAGGGTGGAGAAGCTCATAAACCAAGTTGCTTGAAGTCCAGTGTTAAGTTTCCAGTCGGTGATGCGCAATGTCATCTGCTGGTTTTGGTCCATTGTGTTTTTTGAAAACTAATGTCACTGCACCCATTTACCAATAAATTTTTGGAGCACTTCATGCTTCCTTCTGCTGAAAAGTTTTATGGAGATGCTGATTTCATTTTCCTGCAGGATTTAACACCTGCCCACACTGCCAAAAGCTACAAAAGTTGGTTAAATGGCCATGGTGTGTTGGTGTGCTTGACTGGCTAGCAAACCCACCAGACCTGAACCCCATAGAGAATCTGGGGTATTGTCAAGAGGAAAATGAAAATCAAGAGACCAAAAAATGCAGATGAGCTGAAGGGCCACTGTCAAAGAAACCTGGGCTTTCATACCACTACAGCAGTGCCACAAAAACTGAACCCCTCCATGCCACGCCGAATTGAGGCAGAAATTAAAGCAAAAAGAGCCCCTACCAATTATTGAGTACATGTACACTAAATGAACACTTTCCAGAAGGCCAACAATTCACAAAAAAATGTTTATACTTATGAAGTATTCTAATTTGTTGAGACAGTGAATTAGTGGGTTTGTTAAATGGTAGCCAAAATCATCACAATTAAAAGAAATCCAAAGACTTAAACTACTTCAGTCTGTGTGCATTGACTTTTTTAAAACACGAGTTTCACAATTTGAGTTGAATTACTGAAAAAATGAACTTTTCCACGACATTCTAAACTATTGAGATGCACCTGTATATATATAATATATATATTTTTTTTTGAGAGCGAGCGAGAGATAGAATGTACTTCAGGACTCCCACGGTCTGTGTGGGGTAACATACTGCAGTACCAGTGGTAGCCAGACCAAGAGGAACGACAATCCTCTTTAAACGAGAGCCTGGGCAAAAGCATGCATTCACACAGATATAGCTTCCTAATCACTTTAAACAGTAAGACAGCTCAAAGCAACTGCATGCTCAGCCTACCCTTGCGTGCCAGAATCAGGCCACCCAATCCGGACACACTGATGACACCCACTCTAGGCAGGAAGCCAGGGGGTGGATCTCGAAGGAAGTGATATGTGTCTAAAACCAGAGAAAGTCAGGGGTTAAAGGTCAGGTTTACAGTAATTTCCTCCCTCTCTCTTGCTCACTCACTCGCACACATCAGGCTTACCTTGCCCTGCATGGTAAACCGATATCACTCCAACTTTGACTGAATTGATGGTGCTCTATAAAAACAAGAACAGATCATCTTTCATAAACTCACTTCTTCAATGACAAATTAATTCCTTATCACAGTGTGACTGAACACACCTGCACGGCTCTGACGTATGGCTGCAGGCCCACCCTCACGGCCCCCAGCCCTGTCTGCACTATACCAGGCTGTTCCTCCACAAACTGCACAGCAGGACCATCTGGGGAGTAGATAGACAACTAGACAGAGGCAGAAAAGAGAGAGAGAGAGAGAGGTCATGGTGATATATTTAACATATATTACTTCACATACACTACCATTCAAAAGTTTGGGTGGCAGTAAGGATTTGATTAAAATTACAGTAAAACAGTAATATTGTGAAAAATTATTACAATTTACCATTTAAAATCACTGTTTTATATTTTAATATTTTTAATAAGTAATCTGCCTGTGATGCCAAGTCGAATTTTCAGCAGCCAATACTCCAGTCTTCTGTGTAACATAATTCTTCTGAAATCATTCTAATATGTTGATTGTGGTCAGAAGTTAACAGGTTCATATCAATGATGAAAACAGTTGAGCTGCTTTAGAATTTGTATAAAACGGCGCTAATCTCAGGATCTTTGCCGGTAATATAAAATTCAAAAGAATGGCATGTATTTCGAAAAAAAATATTTTGTAACATTACAATGTCTTTACTGTCACTTTTGATCTATTTAATGCATCCTTGATAAATTACAGGCCCCACACTTTTGAATTGAAGTATAAATTGACTTGCACTTTCTACAAACATTTCAAACAATAGTATGGTACATTGTTGTTCACATATTTTGGTAAATGTAGTAGGTCACTCAGGTATTCCATGCATACAGGGAATTAACATATTGCACACATACTACAAAAACAGTACTTACAGTATGGTATATATACCATTCCAAATATGATTTTCTCACCTCTCTTGGAGATATTAGCTCATTTATTTTCTCATTTATGGAATAAATTCTGAATGAGCCCAGACCCACTGCAACGGCAGCAGCAGGAAGCGCTGCATACTTCAGAATCTGAGGATCAACACAACAGTTTCATAATACAGACTGACTTCTGTTGTTTATCATAATATCATGATGTTATACCATAAATGATTGCATATTCATATACCATAATATTTAAATGGTACTACCATGGTTCATATACAAAACATTTTTTGTATGTGTTGTGTAGTTTTCTGTGAACGTCTGTGGTATAATAACTATAATAACTATCAGCTTTGGCCTGCCTGAGTGTTTTCCCCGTTTCAGCTCCTTGATTTTCCCTTAAGTACATTATCTGTATTAGTTTAAAGGACTGAATCAAGAGAAGACGCTTTATAATCCCTATCCTATTACTATGAGTGACAGAGAGAATGTCATCTCTCAAAACCAAAACCGAGTCAGCTGCCTGACTAAAGACAGGTGCCTCAGAGCGATGTCTAGGCAACAGATTATGTATTAAGCCATAGCCAGTGAGTGATTATTAGTGTGTGAGAGTGAGTTTAGGAACAGCATGTTCTCCGCTCTGGTTTAACAAACACGTGCTCACACGCTGATTAACAGCTGCATCAAGCAAATCATGAAAAATGATACTTGTCAAGATGTGTGAAACTATTCTGCAGAATGCACATATTATAAAATAATACACACGATCACTTGAACTAACTCAGTTGGAAGTGTAACTCACCTTGGCCGCCATGCCGGTCCCGCCCCCTTCGGTCTCACTACGGATAGCGGGAGGAGTCCTGAAAGCCCTCAGAACGCGAGAGAATATTCCTGATGGGGTTCTCATAATAATAATAATAATAATAATAAAAATACCAAATTAGGTATTCGTTTATTATATACAATAATATGTTTTAAGAATATGAATAATAAATGCCCCAATTGCCTATAAGACAGAGGAATTATTGTTATTATTATATAAATAATATGTAATAATAATGATGATATATGATAATCGAGAATCTCCATTCTCAGTTTATCCAGAATCGAGCAGCTGTAGTTGGTCATTTATCCACATGTATTGTAAACAAATAAATTACTTTAATTTCAGATAAAGCATCAAAGATGTGGTCAGTCAGTATCCTAGGAACATGTGGGCAAACGCCCCTGATAAACGGTAAGGACTATATAATATTTTTTCCGCTAGTCATGTGCAGGGATCCGTACTTGGATTTGGCCAGTTAAAAAAAATAAAGCGTCTAATGACAACAATACGAGCAAAAAGTGGTGCTTATAAGAGGGAAAAAGAGTGGGAGAAGTAGTCGCATGACATGTGGTGATTGACAGAAAAGAGGCCGGAGACTGCAACTAATCGAGTGTAGTAAAGTGTATTTCATTTTTATGTCGCTGAATAGTATATTTCTTGGGCCGCCGTGCCAATATGTTTGGCGGGCAGTAGTTGTATTAACATTGCAATAGTGTAGTGTAAGCCTATACTAAATATGTGGTTCGTGGGTAAGGATCTGCTTTGACAAGTGAAAGCATCAAAACCCATGAACTTTGGTAAATCAAGCAGAAAATGTATGCCATGTCAGTGGATGTATATCAAGAAAATGGTGTAGCTGTAGCTGGTATCATTAGAAGGGCCCCCCAGTTTGTTTACGTCATCGAGTCTCATGTCTCATTTCAGAAAAGCGAGTAGGACACTCCGAATGCGACCTTTTTTCACAGGAATTCGGAGGATGCATGATGTGTATCCTTCGCTGCTACAGATAACCCTCAATTCTTTGCGTCGCCGTGAACAACGTTGTTAATTTGAAAAATGCCGGCGCCAGCAGATGCACACACAAGCGCAAATGTGGTGTTTACAACTTACCTTAAATCGCCTCGGTAAAAACGGATAAACTTTTAATATCCTCCTCCTTTTTTTCTCTAATAGATGCCTGCTGTATGTATGCTGCAAGACTCCTCAAACATTGAACAAAATTAAAACAAAGTAAAACCAGTGTTTTTTTTTTTTACTTTCCAAATTTAGAAATAATTTGCCTTCATTTAAGTAGTGTGAGAGCGCAAAGATGCTCTAAATGTGTTGGCATAGCAACACGATACTTCCGGTTTCCTTTTCCGCCCACGAAGGCCGTCTCGTTTAATTCTAGATTGAGGACACTTAGTATATGCATCCTACAGAGGATTCGACATCCGGAGGGTGCAGACTTCTAAATGAGACGGCTACAGTTGCGTTTCAGCTTGAGATTTCACTGGACATTGGAAGCATCACAAACACCACAATGCCAGAGAACAGTATTAGTTTAACATTACAATCTGTATCGTAATATACTAATATAGCTATATATATTATATAGTATTATAGTTATGAAAAGCAAAGAAGGTTAGCTTGGAATAATACTGTGATTAAATATCAGGCTCTTCCTGGTGTTTTAATATACAGAAGGGGAATTTTTGAATGAAAACCTTGAAAAAAGAGCAATAGTTTCAGGTTTATCAATGGCAGTGCCAACTTACACCTTTTATAAAGCAAGCGTGTCTTGTGGGGGAGAGAGGGGGGGACATGCCCTTAAAACCACAGTGAAACCCCGATGGCCTGGATAATACACTCACTCACTCACTCACTCACTCACTCACTCACACACACACACACACATCATGGGATGAAACACAGTGAAGTGTAACATTCTACATAAAAAGAATCATTAAAAAGGTAACTGCAATGGGCAGATGTGATTTTGAGAGTCGCTTTGGTAAGAAAGCATCAACAACGGACGTAAAGTATTGTCTGTGTGTGTGTTTGTTACAATGAACAAGCCATTGAATGAGTACATTCTATTCAATTAAAATACATCCCACAAGATTCTAAAAAGTGACAAACATAACTGTAACACTGAGCACATATGCAGGGCTGTGTTTAAAAACAATGTGTCTCAATGACTTCTTAATGTGGACAAATGAGAACAACATTTAGAAAGGGGACATTTTGCACTCCACCGAATGAACCAATTGATTTTTGTATTTTAACCTCAAATTCTCTCCCATGTGACTTTAACCAATTCTAGAATCCTGAGCCACTGATGTCTAGAATTGCGAAAGGGAATGAAACGTTCGCTTTAGGCTTGTGGAGTCTGTCTAAGGGACACGTACATTAGCAAACAGAAACGAACAACCTGAATGTAGCCCATAGCTCAGAGGTAATGACCAGCAAAGACCCGGAAACAAGCAAAAACAGTCATAACATCAGAGAAGCAAAGCTTTTCATCTTCTGTTATCTTTTTGTGTAGAAAAAAATAGAGAGTAGAAAGGTTCCGCGTTCGCAGAGTCAAAAGATTGCATTCACGAGTACAATTCACAGTTTTAAACAGATGATGCAGCTATGCAAATAATAGGTTCTTATATACAGACTGTTCTCTGGCCTGATAGCATATAGTAATACTTTTTTAAACCATGCATGAGTTTAGCTATAATATAAATATTCTAAAGAAGCCAAATTAAACATGTTACTACCTGCCAGGAGTTCATCTTTTCCCATATGCGAATGCAAATGTCATCAAACTGTCAAAAAGAGACTCTTCGGCATCCATCTGACTCGTTTTCTGTCTTTCTCTCATTTCACTAATACACACACACATACGCACAAAATAACCCATAACGCCACCCAGCTCTCAAACACTCTTGATTGCTTATAGAGTTTTAAGAGAACATCAAGTAGGGCCGGTGGCTGGTAACAGAGTGAAGATGTTTGCCATGGGATAAATGAGTGTTTCCTGCAGCATTCCGAGGGAAAGAAATCCCAAAAAAAAGAGAAAGAAATTAAATAAAAAAATAAACAAAATCATCAAAAGATATAAAAGAAGGTTTTTTGTTTTTACTCCAATCAAAGAGAAAAATAAAAAGATCCTTTCATCGGTCCTTTTGCAACGTAGTCTAATAACTGAAAAGTGATTCTTGAGAATGAAGGAGGGCACCTCACGGGGCGCTTTTCATTCCATCGTCTCAAAATGTGGCCGGTGATGAAAACATTGTACAGAGTTTGCATGAGTATGTGGCAGGTAAACAAACTTTCGCTTCCATGCCGAGCAAGTTGAGTACTTTTCGGACCAGTGCCTGCGTGGTCTGGTCCTGCAGTAAGTCTGGAGGCTGGGTCAGTTCAGTGACATGACTTACAGGAATGGGTCAAGGTGGGCCTCACTGTCGGAAGGAGTGCAGTATCAGGTTCATCCGGAGGAAAAAGTGAAGACCGTCGGTCACAGGTTTTTCAAAGTGAGTATGGTAGGTGGTTTGAATGCCACAACTCATGTGTTTCATATGACCTTTATGTCTGTATTTTACGAATGTGACTGTGGTTAGGCGTGTGGGTGCGTGACTGTGTCCACACGGCGTTTCTATGAAAGAACGTGAGCTGATCATCCGCGTTGGCGCGAGAGGTGAAAGGAGTTTGGACTCGGGCAGTCCAATGGGAGGAGCAGAGCTGAACTCACAGTATCAGGAAGCGCTGTGGTCGTTGCTTCCATTCACGAAACTTCTTGAGGTCACAACAAGGGTCGTCAGAAAATGACGGATATTGCCAAGTAGCCACCTCTGTGAATGTGGGACGGGAGAGCGAGGTGAAAATTGATCTTAGAATTCTGATAATCTAAATATCTTGATTTACAAAAAAGGGCATTGATTGGATCATTCTTTCAAGACCGTTTAACTGAAACGTGCAAAAAAGAGAAACAAGTTTGAAAAAATATCAGCGCCAGGGGCTTGCAAACAGTGTAATGGGTTAGCTTTTACCATAATATTATAGTTGGGAGTTTCCCTTGCAGGAACTAGGCAGCCAGGTGCATAAAACCAGGGGCTTAAGACCAAGCAGCTGCTTTGTCCACCGCTAGGATGGAAAGAATGTGAAAGGTAAGCCTTTCAGAAAGTTCAGTTAACACTACTAAACAAACATTAAGTCATCTAATTAATATTCATGAGGTAAGCTAATAGGGTTTTAAAACAATCATTTTTACTTTTCATGATAGTTCAACACCCTTGAGGCAGCGTACAATGTCTAGTCTTTGCTACATTTTTATGGAGAGCCTTGCATGTGTCCATTAGAGGCGATAAATGCTAAGTAAATTTTACAGATTTTTTGAGTTCTTTTTAAACGGTAAGTATATACCATTCAAAACACTTGGGTAGTGCGGATTTTAAAAAACACAAAAAAAAAGTTTTAAGCAAGGATGCATTAATTTGATCAAAATGCTGTTCTTTTTTACCGTCACTATCACAGGAATAAATTGCATTATAAAAATCCTTTAAAATAGAAAAATTTTAAATGGAATAATATTTTATCAAATAAATGCAGCCTTAGTGAGCATAAGAAACTTTTAAAAAAATTACAGTTACCAAACTTTTGCCACAGTAGTGTACTAACACTATATTTTGGTACACTGCATTCATTTACAAAAACATTACTGCAGTGGGGTTTATAATAGAAGTCTACCCTGTTATAGTTTACTTCCACGTTCCAAACCCAAAAGTATAAAAAAAAAGTCAAGTGCTTTCTGTGTTTGCGTACCTTTAGCGTGGAGCGGAGAACCCGTATGCGGTGCAGTCGTTCATTTGTGGTAGGGTCATTGCTGCGTTTGTTGAAGGAGCGTCTGAACTCTTGTTTGGTGGAAGGCCTTTGTTGGCCAAAAGCCGAGAGACTGGCCTGCTCCAGCGATCGGTACAGCTCCTTCAGGCCATCCGTGCCATCATACACTTTCTCTTCGCTCTCAGGTTTCCTGCTTCTAGATTTCCGAACCTGCTTTTCCTCCTCTTCTTCCTCCTCCTCTTCCTCATGGAGATGAGTTCTTGGCCTCAGAGTGCCGTGTGTGTGAGTGTGCGTACGAGTGCTGCGGTGCGAGTGTCCGTGTGTGTCGCGGTGGCGTGGGAGGCTCTGACTACGCTGCTTGTGAGTGTGATGGTGAGGCCGGGACTCTTCGCTGTCCGTCAACGGAAACGGCCCGTCACGTTCCAGAGGACGCCGGTGCTGGGCGGGGAGCGTGGCCTGTCGATGATGATCAGGTGGCAGCAGTGCTGGCTCCTCCTCTTCTGCAGTCTGCAGGTAGTGTAGACCTGTGCTGGTCAAGGGGGTTTCAATCAGGTCCTGCCATGAGCGGCGTTCTCGATGGGAGGATCTGCAGGAAGAATGGGACTCCTCAGTGGAGGAATGCGAGAATGTGGAGCCACTGGAAAAATGGCGCTCAGGAAATGGACTGGACGAAGTTCCCTGAGGACAAAAGAAACACTGGTCATTATCATTGTCAGCTGTCAGGGAGAGCGACAGAGTCAGTTCGCTATTCGTTTACCACCAATATGGTGCTGGTGTGGGAGCCGGTGCTCAGCAAACCTCTCTGTGAGCCAAAAATGGACAAAACTGACCATGTTAAGTCATATATTGCCAAAAAACAAGCATGGCAAATCAGTCTTTGTTTGCAACTTATTTTCATCTGAAATAATGTAATTTTAAATCTTTAGCCATCATATGAGTGGTTCAATGAATGTGACAATACCATCCAAAGTTGGGCTTGGTAATTAAAAAAAAAAAAAAAATCATTAAGAAATAAAAATAAAGAAAATAAATACTGGATAAAATATAAAAGTTTACTATGAGGTGTAAATTATTCTAGTAACAAATAAATTCAAAGAAACAATTTCAAAATCATTTCAGACAGACAGACGTGGGGAAATGGTGGAATGACGTGATGTAACTGGTAGATAGAGTGTTCATTCTCAGAGAAGGAACCTAGATTTGTGCCATGCAGTTTTGTTTTGCACATTTGAAAAAAAAAGAACATGGTCGAGACATTATCCTGACACAGGACTTCTGATTTTACTGGTTCCTGATTTGAGGTTTAAGTGGAAATTGTTAACAGGCTCCAGAACCAGTATCGTGACAGTGTGGCAGTAGAAAATGGGTATGTGTGTGACTGTGTTAAAGAAAATGAAAGCGAGTGTTTCGGGCTGAATATATGCATATGTGTACTTAGACGTGAATTTATACTCACAGAGGGGTTGTGGTGGTAAGTGGCTTCCTGTTTGAGTGTCATAGACCCATCAACCTCATCCTGGTCACTCTCACTCCAGTAATCTATACCAAAAAATTGTGATCAGAATCATGTATACATGACATCATAGTTTATTACTATGCTTTTCAACAGCTTACAGTACAATGGAGTGGTGTAAAACTAGAGTCAGTGAGATCACCGCACAATGGGCTTATGATATCATCACAGGATGTGATCTCACCTTCATCAGGACGCGGTACCGGATCATCAGGCGTGTAGCCAATCGCAGCCAAGCCTAAACGATTCATCCACCTGAAACAGGAAACATAGATGTGAGAGGAAATTACAGGGTGGGGAGCTGCTGTCTGAAGGGGCTCTGAAACGGCTTACCTGTTCATCTCCTCTAAATGATCTGTAGCAAAAAGAAACTTTAATTTTTAGGATGCCCTGCTGTGAAGGCACTTGAAACACAAAAAAAGACAATCGACAACGCAGATGTTCAGATACACATATATAGTTTACATCTGTGTGTGTGTGTGTGTGTGTGTGTATGTTTGTAAAAGAAAGATCAGCAGTTCTGCAGTGACCCAATTTCCTTTGGGTTTCAAACACAGACCCACCCAAAAACCAGCAAATCCAACACAATAGAGAGAAAGAGTGATTATTGTTGTCCTCTAACACTCACTGTTTCCTCCTGCACTCAATTGCTCTGTCTATCCGAAACTCTGGCAAAGTGATGAAGCCCTCTGCTTTCTCATCCTGAGCAAAGAAATAAAGAACAAGTGAAATAATGTCCACATCATAACTACGGCAGTTACATGATAGTATAAATGCACAGATGTGCTTTTCACCATCTCTAAAACTAAGAGATGAACATGTGATGGACATTTTAATGTGGAAAACGTAGAAAACTAAACATCACTCTCAGGTTTGTGAGCTTGTGACCAGGCCATCAATGAAGGCAGCATGTAATGAAAGTGTTGATAATTGTGTAATTAGTAATAATAGTAGAGATTAACAAGCTGGATGTGGAACTGTTGAGCTGTTTCAGATACCAGAAATATTTAAAGTAGAAATGGGTAAAAGATGGACTCTACACGCTTTCATATAGCCGTACATACAACCCAAGAGAAGGGAATTGTGTTTGTTTGCTTACGTTCTGATTGGTGTACCAGTACAGGTTGGAGTCTTTGAGAACGAACCAGTACTTTTTCCATTTCTGCGTGAAGTAGCCAGTGGCGTCTTTCTTTTTCCATAGCCAGCCTTCACAGTCACCATGACCCAAATCTTTGCAGGCAATACGCCTCCTGCTGGCACTACTGAGGGACCCTACACACATAGCATATTAAACGACAGAATAACATTATGATAAATGATCACAGTTTATATTCTTCTTGACAATTACAACACACTGCAACACAACACACAACCCATGCACTCAAGGTAAACCCAGGCGCTTGTATGCATCTTATCATTGTACCTTTGCTCTTTTTCTTGGGCTTGGTCCTCAGAGAGGCATAATGTACAGACTAGAGAGAGAAGAAGGACACATAAGGAAGAAAGAATTGCTTGCATCATTCTCATAAACCAAATCTGTGAGGATTTCTATATCGAAAGAATCTTTATGAAATTCTATAACAAACAAACGATCCCTCTTTACATACTGTATATCATAATTATTAATATAATCAACAATAAATATAGGAATATAACAGATAATATCATAAATATTAAAAAACTAAAACATATGTTGATCCTAATATTGAAAAATGTACTTTAATTGTATGAAGTCCAAACCTGAATAATATCATGAAAAAACTGATGTTCATTAACTAATTTCTATCTACAGCAACACTGTTTTTGTTGCCATATTGCAAATAAAAATTCTCCAATCAATAAAGATTTTCTCCAGCAAAATAAAAGAAAATAATAATCAAATAAAATCTACTGAAAATTGTATCTGTAGCACTCGTTCCCAACACTATGTATTCTCATTACCACTACTGATGCTGTAACTGTGCTTGTGGTTTACCTTCCTCATTGATGCCCCTGCTTGTCGGTCAAGTCCTGAACTGGCATATCTGTAGAGAGAGAATGAGAGAGAAAGAAAGAAACAACAGGAGAAAGACAATGAGACAGTCAGACAAGAAGAGAGTAAGTTCCGTTTTCAATAACATTTGAATTGTGTGGTTATTAGAACTGCCTGAGCATAGCAGTGTACTTTATGATTCCACCTGCAGCAAGAATAAAGAAATATTAATTAATAAAAAATGTTCTTGGCTATTTAACTCAAACAAAGGCACAGGTAGTGGACAGGATGCTGATGTTTGAGGTTAACTTCATAACTTATTCTAACTGAAACCGCCCTAGCACAGCTGCTCATGCTCATACACACCCTCAAACACACAATATTTTTAAATAGTACTAAGGACGATAACTAAACCTCAGCCACCCAGACAATGCTCTTTTATCTAATTCTCTATATGCATCGTAACGGCAGAGAAATAGAGATCGTTCCACAGCATCAGACTCCACAGACTCTTACAGTTCAGTCACAGAGGAAATAAAATCCTCCTTAAAACTGCAGCCAAGGAATTTCTGTTCCTCATTTTTAAAGAAACGACAGTTCATTAGGATTGTCACTGTGGTGACTGTTGTGTGCTCAAACAAAAGTGTGAGCAGCATCTTGTTCGTCTGTAAATCAACAAACATAAAACTCTTTGAATGCTGATTTTGAACCAGTTCAAAGGCTTTATGTTTAAAGAGGTCATATAATAAGGAATCAAATTCCCCATCATCTTTTGGCATTGATTGTAGTACTAAGACGGCATGCTGTCACTTTAAGAACTCAAAACCTGCTCACCAGTCCAAAAAAAAAAAAGTTGATTTATTGATTATTAGTCTCCAAAAACATCTAATTCTTAGATGCTTGGGGTTATGATGTAAAAAAAAATTACAATTGACATATAACCAGCCACATAGATGTTGTACTTCCTTTGTCAACTGAAAAAGTTCAACCTTCCACAGGCACATGTGACACAGTTTTACTTTTCTGTGCACTTCTATAACTGTCTGGTTTGGGTCAGCCAGCAATCAAGATATAGAAGACTGCAGCGGACTGTTAGAACAGCTTGAAAGGATAATTGGTGTGCACCTGCCCAACCTTCAGGACTTGTACAACTCCAGAGTGAAGAAATGGACAGGTTACATCATCATAGACCCCTCTCACCCCAGCCACACCGTTGAACTTCTCCCCTCAGGCAGACGCTACAAATCTCTGTGCACTAGAACATCTAGGCATAAAAACAGTTTTTCCCTCATGCCATCTCCAGCTTAAAAAGCTAACCCAGAAATGACTTCTGTAATTAATTTCGTAATAATTATTGCCTTTCTCTCAAGTATATGTAAATACATATACATGTTTTTATTTATACATCTGTATTTACAGTAAATAATGTACAAATCTGTACATAAATCTTCTGTTCCAGATGTATACTACATTTTTATAATTAGCTCCTAAAAATAAATAAATAAATTGTGCATACAACTTTATTGCCTCCTAAAAACACAACATTCCGGTGGTTTTGCAACACACAGGCGAAAATAATATAAATAAAGCTCATTCTGATTCTGATTTACACATCAATGACATCAACTCTATGCTCAGAATCTTGGCCAGTCCATTCACAGTCAGGCGGAAGCAGGAGGAAACAGAATTGATACTGTTAATCCTAACACCAGAAGCTCTAATGATAAAAATAAAATATGGGGAAATCCAGCAAACCTTGTGCTTTGTTAGAGCACCTACACATCTGGCCATGTGTAGCACCTGCCGCCATGGAAACCTTTCTGGATAAGCTCAGTGATGGGAATCAGAGGCTGAAAGTTATTCAGTTCGATTTAAACCATTTGAGTGACATATGGCAGGGCAGATTGATATATTATTGAGGACAAAGCCTTTTTAGCCGTAATCTTTACTCTTTGTGCTAACAAGTCAACCCCAGGGGATAATAATTAAATAATACAAACAAATATGATAAATTAAGGAAGGTATGAATTTTACTTACCTATCAGCATCTGCTCGAAGTGTGTCTGCAGCTCTCTGGGGCAAGGAACAGAATGACAAAGAGAGACAGAGAGGAAGACAGATTTGAATTTCCTGTTCTGTGTTATGAAAAGAAACTACTGTTCAAAAGACGTGTGAGAGAGTGTGTGTGTGTGCAATCACATGATCAAATTTTGTATTAATAATTAGTATGTCACTAGATGAAGCAGGTTTTAAATTTTTTATTAAACAAATGTACATGTCAGAATGTTTGATATGCTTCTAAGTTAAAGCACTAATATTTAAAGACCAAACCAATGTTGACCGACATCAAACCATCCAATTATACAATTGTGTGGGAACAGCCATAGCTCAGATCAGATTCAACATTTCCCTTACATGGTAGTGTGGCATTGTGTTAGAGTCGGGCACGGGGAAAGGTAGCCCCTCGGGGGGACCTGTGTCCAGACGCACAGGCGGGGCAAGCATAGAGGGACTAATGGGAAAACTGGGACTGCTGGGATTTCGGCTCTTCTTCCTGGATCGCCTGCTCGTGTCACGCTGGGAAAACTCTGCCTCTTCCTGGATCAACAAAATCCTGTCATCACTGAGGAACCGCAAGAGGGAGGAATCAGAATCTGATGGGGAAAGATAGACACCAACCAGTGAGTCACATTCTGAGCGAAAAAACATTATAATGGGAACGTGTAGCAGAAAATGAGGGTATTGCTAAATATTCAACTCTTCATGACTTCAGCTGCCACAGCATGAAGCTGCTCTCTGACACCTTCCTGTGTGTGTGAGGTTTTAGAGGTTTATTTCCCCTCAAGGAGGTTTGCTTTCTATTTATATCTGTGCCAATGTCACCTACACATTCTCTGTTCTATTCTTAGAGTTGTGTTTCCACAAAAAAGAAAGGAAGTAATAAATTAGTCATTTTACATGTTTACATATCACCTTTCACATCCCAAAAACCAGAAAGTAAAGTTGGTTACTGTCATTGACAACGTTCTGTTTTTCACACATCAAGTTAGAACCTTAAGATAAACTAGATTAGCACTCACACATTAGGAACTGTTAGTAAAGATGAAAAATATATATATAGATTTCAGCTGAAAGTTACTAATTAGAGATTAGTTAGGCCTACTAATTAAATATAGAGTTTACATATCATTTTTTGGGTGAAACCTTTTTATTATTATTATCATGTGAAGGTGCTAATCTACATTAATGGACTGTTGTAAGTTTCAAGCAGCAGCATAAAAAAATTAATTTCAAACAGAGAGAACCCTCTAATATGGTCAAACTGTTCTGTTATTGTTGTTGTTTTTTTATTATTATAATTTTTTTAAACACAATATTGTTCTAATTAAAATACATTCAGAAAAAAGTTACACTGTACTGAACAACCAAAGGCAGCGGTAATGTTTGTTTGCAGTTCCTCCAGCTTTCTGAATCTTAGGTGGCTTCTTCAAAGAAATTTGTCCCTTTGCTACCCTCAACTTTGACAGATAAGCCTATGTAACGGTATTTCCTGCTTTTGGTTGCAGAGTTCACTAGAACAAAGTCACCACCTTACAGCTTTGTATTCTCTGATTTGGCGCTCTGAAATGTCAGTTCTATAGTTCTGTGACATTTACGTTTTTCACAGATGCTTGTGAAATCAACTTACACTACAATAGTATTTCACACTAATGTCAAATGCGAGGATATGCAACTATGCCAGATGATGCTGATTGACTAAGTTGTAGTTAACAAGAAGCAGCTCCTAACACATTCATGTATTAACAAGCACATGTTTGGCATATAATATGTGATTTTTTTTATAGTCACAGATCTCTGACTACAATGGGAAATTCCTGAATATATGGCAAGAAAATTGTGTAGCTATATTTCCATAGAAATATGAGTGGGAAACCTACCCCTCTCTTTCCTACTGATACTATAGGCATTAGAGATGGAGCATTTATGTTAGCCTAACATTACTGACACTGAGCTCTGAACTAAAATCCTCACAGAGGTCAACAGGATCATTTTAAAAAAATCAGAACTGTTAATGGCATTTTGAGGGTAAACACCTTTAACTTTCATTGAAATAAAAACTAAGCATCTCTATCTTTTTCTATTCTTTTAAACAAGATGTTTTGTTATTAAAAAAACTTGCTACATGTACTGCATTAGGCTAACCAGACCTGTTCACAGCACTAATTTATTGACCTTTTGGTGGTTTGATTGGCTTTTTTTTTTTTTTTATTGTCCTCATTTATAAGTCACTTTGGATAAAAGCGTCTGCTAAATGAATGTAAATGTAAATAATGAAAAAAAAAAAGTCACATTAATGAAAAAGAATAATTTAACGATTAAAATGCAAAGTTTTAAAGTACAATTTGGTGCCAGTGGAGTAAAAAGTAGTAAAAGTAGTTATAAACTCATCACAGCGCCCATCCTCTTTTGAAAATCCGATTTGTAGGCCTTTTCTCCTCTCACCCTCCCCCTCCACACCCCCTCCTCCCTCCCCATCCTTCTCCTCTCTCTCCATCTTCTTCTCCCTCCTTCATCTTCTTTATCTCCTCTCTGCCAGCCAGTCAGTTCCCATGGAAACCTGTCGGATGTCACCTAGAGGCAGAGCCATACAACATTTAAGTGTGTGCTGGTGTATTTCAGAGCATCTTTCATATATTCTCTCGGTGTGTGTTAGTGCATGTAGTAGTGCAACTGCAACATACTAAATAGCTGAGATTTGCAGTTTAAAGCCGGAGCTCCCTAGTGGCTTAATCTCCTGTAATGCACTGCGTCTATGTCCGGCTTAAAAAATGGCCATCCAGACATGATGTAAGATGTATGCTGTGTAACTTCACATAAGCATACAATGGTTTATTTAATAATATATGAAACAGTGCACAGTTTCCAACAATACATTTTATGGTTAGAAACTCTGCACTGTTTCATATATTATTTAAAACAAATAATGCAGTATTCTGTATGTAGTGTATAGAGACAGTATGCACCATAATAGTATGTTGTTCTGAATTGAAAGTACCTTATGTATATGAATTAGGACAGTAACAAGTTAATTTAGAAACAGATAATAATATTTACTGACCAATCATTTAAATTCAAACTGTAATACAGCAATCAAAATCATAAAGTCCAGACACAATAATGTTTTTAATTAAAACCAGCATAAATTAATTCAGTACAAACAAATAAACAAATACTTTTCACTTGCACAGTGGACTTTTTTGTAATATATGTCTTTGATATAATATAATAGTACTAGTATAATAGTATATATATATATATAGATTATATTCAATTTAGTTGCTTTGCAGCCTGAAATGAAGAGGGCATCAGTTTTTGTTGTATCCAGCTGTATTTACAGCTGTGAAACGTATAACATCTTAGTGAAGCATAAAAACCCCAAATGTCCATAAAAAATCAATTACCAAACTCTGATTTTAAAGGGGGGTGACTTTTCATAAACAATCTGTGTGTGTATGTGTGTGTGTATAAATTATTATTATTATTTTATATCAACTACAAATTAAAACGTGCATTTTACATTAGTTTTATGTATTATTAATGTGTACTGTACATGATTAAATAAATGGAAATTTACACTAAAAAGAACTGGGGGTTGGGTGTGTGCTTAATAAAAAATTTTTACAACAATATTAATTTTTTAACAAGTAAAGGTTTAAATTAACCATAATCAAAATTTGAAAATCTGTTTACCTGTCAATATATCTGTTTGCATATTTGCATATTCCAATTGGATCTTCTTACTGTGAGTTGGGGTCCGGTCTCTGCGTCGCAGCCCGGTATTTCTCCCAGAATCCTCTTCAAGGAGGGGGAAGTACTGACCCCCCATTATCTCCTGTTCTACATAATACCCTGGAGAATCCGAGCCAAACACACCAAATCCACCCCGATCCAGATCTTCCTCTCTAAATGAACAAGAGCCAAAGAAAGAAAATACAATTACACCAACATGCTGAAAGAAACTAACCGTTTTGAGTACATCCTGTATTTCATTTGTGAATACCTGTGTCCGTAGACAGGGGAAAGAATAAAAACATCATGTCCCCCAGGTGTGTCGACTCCAGGTGAGAGGCCCACTGACCCGAGCGTGCTGGGTGGGGTGGGAGAACCACTGCATGGACTGGTGGACAGCGGCTGTCAATCAAAAACATGCACAAAATAGCCTCAGTATAAAGCTAATGACACTTTTTTGTTATTACATTAATGTAAGGGAAAAGAGTTACACGAAAATCCACTATTAAAACATACAAACATGAGACAGAACATCCAATATTTCTCATGATGGCTTATGTAAGTATTCAGGCAAAAACATATTTTCAAATGTAGTCACGAACAGTATGTTAGTCTTGTGCAGTTAGTTTCACTAGGGGGCAGGGCAGTAATTGGTCACACACACGCGTCTAAAGATCTTTAACTAATAGAGGACCAAGAGTGTGTTTCAAAAATTAGGATAGTGTTGCCCTTAGCAACCATGAGTACTGCATCAGTCAGTTAGCAATGAGGAAAAGCATAGCAACAAGCAGCAGACAGCAACCCGGCAACAAGAGGAAGGAGAAACTTACATAAAAACGCTGATCGATTTATCATTATCAGTTATAAGTGGGCATTGTTTTATTGCATGTAAACATATAAGTACATGTCCTTTTATTCTTTAGTCATTTTCAGCCAGTCATTTATAGTGCCATCTCCATTCAGTAATTCACAAGTGTATATCCACTCTTTAACTGTATATTTATTCATTCAGAAAGGATTTAAAATCCTGTTTCACTGCAGGTTTATCTGTAATTATGTCAATAAGCATTAGGTCCTTCAAATCACCAATGTGGATTCATTCATGAGTGAAGGTCCACTCCACTCCAGTGTGTCGTGACTGTGAGGAGAGGACACATGTGCAAGCTTTAACTGCATCTGTCTGATACTTGTATCCAGAGCAACCACAGAACTCTGGCTGCCATGGCAACAAGCCGTACGGAACTCTTTCACTGCTCTGAGATATACTCATACACACACACACACACACTCGCAAAAAACTAAATATTAAAATGGCTACATGAAAACAACACATGAAACATTCTGACACACACAAACACACACACCCCTGCAGGGCAAGTGGTTTCCAGCGGGTGTTCTTCAGCAGTGCAGGAGTGGAGCCCGAGTGTCTGTGGCCTCTTCTCAGCGTGAGGATGACTCCACTTGGATCCTCACGGAGGACAGTTAACCACCTTCTTCAATGCCAGCACACCTGAAAGATAGAGATCTTTAAAAAATATAAATACAAAATAAATAAACAATGTTAAATGTTAACATTTACATTTAGAGTAAAGACAAATGCCGGATGTGGATGTGATTAGTGAAAAAAAAAATGTAGCCGCACACAGGGACGCGGGAAGTAGGTTGTTTTCACATGGTTGCAAATGCAACGCCAAGTTTGTACATTTACATTTATTCAGTTTTAGCATTTAATAATGTATTTGTAATGATCTCTGAAATGTAAATTGTAAGTGGGCCATAACAAACCCATGTTTATCTTTATAAACATAATTAATTTTACTTGTGATGCTTTCTATATAGGATGATTAGCCTAATCCTCATGAACAAGTGACGCTAGCACGTGGTATCAGACATGAACTATACAGAATACGAACAAGATTAACTTCAATACAAGGAGATGATGGCGCAAAAGCGAATTTCAGATTTATCTAAATGCCCATCCCAGCAAAAACTTTCAAAAATCGGCATCCAACACCAGCCCCAGCACGAATACACCCAACACTTCACCCAACACGCGAACACACACAGGCACCCCCAACGGAAAACATCTTCCCGCGCCCCTGCCCGCACAGGACAGATTAAGAATTTGTTCCCTCGTTTTATTAATTTGTTCCCTCATTTTAGTTAATCGGGGTCACGTTGTACTAATTTGTTCCCTAGTTTTGGGAACAAATTAGTACAACAGGGCCACGTTTTACTAAAACGAGGGAACCAATAATTCTTAATTCGTAGCAGTGAATTCTTAACTTTTGACTAAAATAAATAATATTTTTGTCTGCATGTCATGTGCAGGGCTCTGTAGAAAACATCATTAGAAAGCAAAATATATTTATGGCCCTAAAAATATACAATTGCTTATAAAGAAATTAGACATTTCAGACATCAGGCTTCATGAGATCCACCTGAAAACCCTTGAGCATCAAATGTTAATCAATCATACCTGTTCAAACATTACTGCACATTTTCTAGGATGCAAGCTCAAAACAGATGTCAGCCTAACCCACGCAATGATACACACCACTGTTTGGTGATTGACCTGAATGACCTCATCACCGGCGTGGATCTTCTTACACTGATCTGCAGGAGACTGCAAGAGAGAGATTGAGAGATTAATAACCCCTGTTGATTATAGAGATAAATCTGACACCAGGCATTTCTGTGTTGCATTATATTATCATACATACCTAAATCTTGACCTTCCCTATGAAGAATGTTTCATCAAAATCTCACTCATCTGGGCTGCGTTTCCCATTTGCACTGTAAGCCTAAGTAGATCATAGAGAGCATTGGTGCCAATGGTTTCTACAATCTATTTAGGTGTACAATGCTTTTGGGAGATGCAGCTCTGTTCATTTTCTCTCTCTGTATACTAATAGCTAAAAGTTTATTTTAAATAATTTTTTCATAACCTGTTCAAACTTAGTAAGCAGTCATCTAGAAAGTGGTTTCAACCTGTGGGCCGCGACGGTATGCAGGGGGGCCGCCAAGATATTAAAGAAATCATATATTGTATATATGAAAATGACAGTCAAAATCATAATTTCATTATATAACTAAATACAAAACTAATATAACTGTTACTTTGCTCCACTATTCCGAGCGCGATGTTGGTTAAGAATAAACCGCCAATTCTAAAAATATTTTTGCTGCATATGCTACAGAACAACAGATTCAAACATGGATAAATGGCTGTCAACAGGGTCGCTGAAAAAAACAAATGCAGATGTTTCTCCATCTACAAGTAAGCCTGAAACTGAAAAGACTCAAAATAAATCTAAAAAAAAATACAGTAGTGACTATAGCGCTCGGACGTGTTTGCTCAGAAAAGTTATCAAACGTGGATGAATGATCCGATATAGAAACCTTCCAACATCATAGCTGATGTACAGGTATGTTAAAACGGAGAATTAAAAGAGGATTTCTTTTCTGGAAGTCGCTGCCGACTCAATTCAACTGGCGCAAGCCATAATTTGAATATTTTGAAGCATATTCATTTTGTCCATGCAAGTTCCATCCGATTAAAGGGGGAAACAGGTTAACACTCTAGCTTCGAGGTACTAAGTTATTAAACACAACAAATAGCGGGGTGGTCAGTTTCATTTTGTTGCAAGGGTCACGGAAAATGATGGTTAGTTGTGTGAGGCCGCGAGTGTAAAAGGTGGGAACCAATTGACTAGATGATGCTGCTTGCATAAGCGACTTGCAGACAATTCTTGCAGGACAGTCTGCCTGGAGCGACTTAGATTAAATGTCTTTCTCAAGGGAACAACGGTTGACATTCAAACGTTTGGGTATGTAACATTCTTTTTTTTTTTTGTACCAGTTCTGCCAACACCAAAGTCCGGAATATCTAATCAGGAAGATGCCATTGCTCTTGATGTGTGGTTTGTAAGATTTGAGTGGAAAATATCATCAAATTAGCCGAACCAGAAAGCTGCGAAGAGTGATAAATCGTGAGTTGTTACTAAAAAAGGCATGTAGCTAGAGTCAACCTATTTCTTCACGTAAAAACGGATTAAGAAACAGCACTGGAACAATCCACCATTCAAAGCCTCACTCTACCCATCTCTGAAATCAAGTGCCTGCTCTATGTGGATGACCTGGTTCTGCTGTCCCCACAGAAGAGCTGCAGCACAGCATGTGCTTTATAGAGCAGCACTGCCTGAAATGGGCACTGACAATCTGAAGGAAACCAGAGCTGGTTTTCCTATACGGATAAGAAGTCCTATCGCACAGCATCACAAATGATGATCTTAAAATTGACATGAACACTTACAGGAGGTTTAATCTAGATCTAGAAGAACTCAGATGGTGCTTTACATTATAAAATTATGATTGGAGACACAACAGCCACGATCAAATTATTTTATTTATTCATAACATCACTTCTCTATGTGATGTGCAGTATATCAACTGTAAATGTCACACACTGGCATAAAGCATAAAAACTTAGTGGGAAACTAGTGTTGTTATTGTTAACTGAAACTATCAATAAATTATTTCGTAATGTAATTGATAGAAACGAAATAAGTAACATGTAAATATTAGATGAAAAACTTAACTTAAAAAAACTTGGAAATATTGCTGGCAGACAACGGAATATGTTCGGACTACAATACTAAACTGAAATACAAAGAGCGTAAATAGAAAAATAATAAAAAACGAAATTATAATACAATAGAAAGCATAAGAACTAAGGTATAAAAAATATTGAAATAAAAGCTATTTCAAAATATTAATAAATACTGTAACAGCAAAAAAATTATACTAAAATAGTGTGACAAAATGATTGAAAAGGTGTAACTGTTTAAGGTACATTACGTCGTTTCAGATGTTTTGCTAACTTTTGATAGATGTAGACACTGAATCTATCCCAAACACATAAACAGAGGTGACTTTCCCAGAGAGGGTCAGATTTTTTATTTTTTTTGCTGTTTTCAAACCCTAGGGTTGTCACAGACTCAGGTGTCATTTCTTAAGATACTTGTTTCAGTGCTATCTTTCAGGTAGAAGTGATATGTTATGCATTTTACCAATGACAGCACCAAATCTTTTGATTCACTGTGACACATCATGTCCTGCTTAAACCCTAAACCTGTAAGGCTGATGATACATGGGGCAACGTTTTGAAAAGCTGTTAATAATTTTAAAGTTTGTATTGGTGGAATGAATATGAACAAGCTCCTCTCAAACATTTATTAGGACCCTCACTATAAGACCGCTCTGAACTCACATTCTCTGTGGTTCCAGTGATCACATGCAGGCCATCATATGTGGACTTGATGTACATGCCCTAAAAAAGAGGAAAGAGGCAGTTGTCAATCATAAAATCAATCAATCATATAGTACATCACAACTAGATCACAATACAGATTTTTCAAATGGTGCTGAAGTGTGTAATGTCTGTTACTAAATGGAACTGCAAAAAGTTGTAAAGTGATGGTTTTCAAACAGGTTTCCCTGTCTACCATTAGTCACACAAACAGATAGTCCCGTCCCAAACTCCCACCATTGGCTGAGTCAGTGTTGTTATTGTGTGCATTTGGAAATATCGTTATTACTAGTTCCAAGCACATGAATGACCAAGTCGTATTTATAATTGGGAAATTGTGAATTCTAGATGTAAAACATGGTGGAAACACTGATCTATCATAGATAATATGTCTATTATCTATATATATAAATCAGTGAGTGGAAAGCAAGCCCTAATAAATGGAAAATAATGATTTTGCACATTAATTTAATTTTACATGTTGGAGTTTAATAATTTTGAAGGCACAATGTACAGAATAGCTAATAGACAACAGGTGTAAAGTTAATCAAGCGACTTTCAGGGTTCACTTTTTTGAAAACTTTTGAATACCAAATATGTTTGTGCACCACATATTTTCAGCATTTTGAATTCAGATGTAGTTATTTGGGTAGAGTGATTATTGGGAGGACTTGGGTTAAATTGGGGGTAGGCATACTACCTTTCATGGTAAGCTCCAGCTTCATATTATAACAATGGAGAAGATATTGCCGTAATAACGAATGCTATTTGCATATGTCTGCAAATAGTTGTCTTATAGTTGTCTCTGCATATTACACATTACAATATGCAGAGACAACTATAATGCACATTCTCATATTTCTGTTGATTTATGAAAGGGGTATTGCTGTTGTTTACTCACCAGGCCCTCGCTAGGCATAACGTTCGTCAGATGGACAACCTCTAGGTGGGCAGACTGCGACACCAACGAATCGGACGACAATGAAATAATGTGCTCGCAGATACCTGATAGAGTCTTACACTGCAAAGAGAGATAAAGACAGAAAAACAATAAGAGACAGACAGTGTTGTCAGTAAATGTTTTGGCGATACAAAGCAGCGAAGACATTCATGAAATATACCAATAATGTATATGCTATATATAGATTTATTCATGCTATATTCTTTCTTTCATCTTGTTCTCTCTATTTGGCTCCATCATATCAACATGACCCTTATGGGCACCTAATATCTCTTTCGTACTACAGGCAGTGTGTACCTGAAGGAGAAAACTGACACAATCCTGGAAGGCATACTTCAGATATCCCACCTGGCGGCTTGATGGCGTCGGCTTCATGTGTAATGAAAATGATGATTGGCGAGACACGGGGGCAAACAATTAATAGCAGACAATACAAAGTATGTATTTATGATTGTGCAAACCAGCACCTTCTTAATGTGATGTGCAGGATCAACTCAACTGTATAATGTCCACACGACGGCGCATCAAAGCATGATAGATAGGTAGTGGGAAAACTAGTGTTGTTATTTGGTTAATGAAAACTTGGGAGCAATATCATTTCGGTGAATTGAAATAAAGCGAAATTGAGAGAGGCACAATTGTAAAATGTATGAGATGAAAAAATTCAAACAGCCTGTGTATGAAAAGTTATTAGAAATGTATGCCGTGGCAGTGAACGGAATGAAAATATGTTTAAGTACTACAAGTGAACTAAAACGGAAATCACAAACAGGCTAAAAAGAGAGTAATAATAAAACAAGAATTATCTAATTCTATTGGAAAATATGTATCTAATAATGAGTAAAAAATATTGAAATAATAAGCAGGTTTCAAAAATATTAATAAATACATGTACAGCAAAAAAATATATACGAAAAATAGTGTGAACATAAATGGGGAAAAACGGTGTAACTGTTTAAGGTACATTGTAACGCGTGTTCAGAGATTGTTAGTGCTAACTTAGGACTAAAACCCGTTTGGATGGCCGAACACATTGACAGATTTTTTGCGTTCAGAGCAAGCTAGATACATGTGACTTCACAATCACGTTTTTACTTGAAAATAATTTTAAAGGCCTGTGTGTGAGTGAGGAAAAGCATTGAGAAGAAAAGAATGGGGAGTGTTTGCTTGTATCGACTTCACCCAGTAAAATATCTTAAAACCAGCCTTTAGGATGGAGGATGTTCCTCACTTGTAAAAAAAAACTTTTATAAAGTGGCCAAGTAAGTCATTTGTTCATGTCTTAAGGACATTTTACTTACCTTTGAAAGGTCTGCAATCTTAAAAATAAATGTGCTTCCAAAGGTTCTTCAAGCGATGCCATAGAAGAACCATTTTGGTTCCACAACGGAACAATTCAGTCAAAGGTTCTTTAAAGAACCATCGCTTTCTAACCTTTTGTAATCTGAAGAACCTTCTTTCGCCACAAAGAACCTTTTGTGAAACAGAAAGGTTCTTCAGATGTTAAAGGTTCTTTATGGAACCATTTAGATAAAAAGGTTATTCTATGGCATCGTGAAGCATCGTTAAGAGAGTGGTTGCACCTTAAATGTGGGATTTAGACATCTTCACAAATCAAATAACACACAACTGAAAAATTCATGTAAAAGGTTTTTTAAGCAAAATTTACATTACATGTACATTGTGAATTTTACATTTCTGCTTCTAAACCCTTCGGATTTCCATATGGCTTTCATTTTTAATGCATTTCTGAGTCAAAGTAATTGCCTGTGGTAATCAAAATTAGATGCTCTCAATACAGTTCATAGGGGTTCCTCACAAGTATAGGTGTACAAGTTTGTGTGTGTGAAAAGAAAGTGTGTGTGGCTTGAGAAACACTCACCACATGTAGAATCTTATTCTCAGTTTCATACACTGTGCAATCCTGAGTGGAAAAGAGAAACGTACATTAAAATAATAATAAAGGACTGTGCTGTTTGTGTGTGTTGAATACCAAAACACTCGCACGCACACACACACACACACAACACACTGACACACACCTGCTGACTATGGTGGTTTTAGCTCTAGGACAGGTGAACAATATTGTTCTTCAGCACTGGAGTACATCAGCATCACCACTAACACTGACAAATGGGAGACCTGCAAAAAAGCACAAACACCATAAACGAAGAGATGAGGCCCCTTTACACAGTGAGACACACAATGGCCTATTCCCTTATAATCAACAAGAGCTACATTTTTCTCTTTTTTTTTGACATTGGGAAAACACACGGACATGACCTGGGTGACTCAACCTGGGTTTCTGATCGTTTTCACGATATCAGGCACACAAAACAAAATTATTTGGGCAGCATTATCCGGCTTTTAGAGAATGACCCTTTTGATATACATTCGCTCACAGTCGAAATATAAGTCCATTACATTATATGATACCGTGAGACACAGAATTCAGGTCCAATGGACTTCACCTCCAGAGGTCACACGCGATTCACAGATATACTATTGACTCTCGCACAACAAGCAAGACTGTGCTAGCAAACGACGGGAACTCACATAGTCCGGATCATCATGACACGGTTATGCACATTGCACTGATGGCATCTTCAATTTAACACAGCTGTTTGCTATCACCTCATCACTATATAACAACACGTACAAACTGCATTATTCTGAGTGCGGAGTATTGTTTAGCCACCATACCCCATTCCGGCGTCTGACTGTGTTTTCCTTGTTTATGCGCCCGCAGCTTGTGTTTTTCTGTTGGCTTTCCAGATGTTCACTTTGACTCTGTTTTCCTGATAGTTTGTCCTCTCGTGAATCATCCCCTTGAGTGATTAACTAGTCGTGACCGAACGGGGACTACGCTTAGCCCTGGGATGCTATTCTGTAGTGTTTTGCCCGCAGACATTACCTTTTTTGCCATTGTTGAACCTGATGTTACCAGTCTTTTAATAAAGATGCAGAGGGATCCACACGTCTCACGGCTCTAGGTCAAGCCCGTCACAGAATATCAGCCAACAAGGTCCGTGAGCGCTTTTCCAATGTGAGATTTTGGACAGGTGGACACGAGGAAGAAGTTTTGTTAGCCCTTAAACAGGGTCCTCCCGTATCTTTGTGAGATCACCATATTCGAGAGTTTTTTTTTTTAGCCATGCTCACTATTCTGATTGGCCAGACTAGTTTATTTGTAGATGTTTTTCTCTCGGATTGGCTAAATCAATAAAAAGGGCACGACTTAAGTCTAACCTTTAGACAAGCGAAGGGCCCAAGAGTCAATCACCGCTCAGATTTATGGATTATGGCTTTGTGGCTGTCGGGTCTTTGATTTACTGTGCCGGTGCTGCGAGAGGACGAACAATAAACTAACGCGCAAACAGTGTCCTGAGACTGAAATGGCGGCGGCGGCATATGTACCAGCGCATGCTCACAAAAATGGCAAGGCGACAGTGGAGCTGATCGCAAAATGGTGGATCCCAACAGCACCAGTCATGTCACAGCCTGCCATCTGATGTGCCGGCAAGCACGAGTGATCGTCATAAGTCAAGGCAAGTACATTCATATCGTTGAGTACTAGTCAAGTCCAAAGATCTTTCATGAGTAAGTCTTAGTACCACAATAGTGATCTTCCATTTGAGTCGGAGTTAGTCACCGTTGATCGTTATGCAGCTCAAAATGTGAGAGACAAGTTTATCAGCTGATGAGCCTGGTCAAGTGTGCACACAGCTGATAGTCATGGAGTCTAGTCAAGTCAAATTCAATGATCGTCATGCAGGATCAAGTCTAGTCACCAGTTGATGCCCGAGTCAAACTAAAAGCACAGCTCCATTGCGGGAGTGTCAAGTCAAGTCTCAGCTGATCTGCCAGAGCCTAGTACACACAGCGATCTTCCTGAGTGCCAGTATGCGTACAGGTTTTGATCGTCATGAGGCAGGTGAAGTCCCAGCTTATCTTCCTGAACCAAGTTAAGTCACAGTTGATCGTCATGAGGCAAATCAAGTCAAAGCTGATCTTCATGAGTCAAGTCAAGTCCAGATGATATCCAGAGTTCACGTCACGTCACAGTTATCATACAGAGTCACATCACGTCACATGATCATCAGAGATCAGTCAGTCAAGCTGATCATCCAGAGATCACGTCACGTCCAGCTGATCATCAGGGTCACGTCTCACAGCTGATCATCCAGATTCAAAGCACGTCACAGCTGATGATCCGGATGTCTGTAGGACACAGTGCATGGAGTCAGTGATGTATGTGGTCATGTCCTGGTCTGTTGCACCCAGATCGTCAGGGTTCAGTCTTCGGATCCCAGATGGTATCTAGTGTGAGGGAATACACCATGGTGTCGCATGCACAGCTGGTATCCCCCCAAACCCACTCACTCACCCTTTATTTCATTAACTAATCCCCTGTCTGAAGTGTTGCCCCTGATGGGGATCGCCTTTTGTTGTTTGGGCTGCATACACCTCCACAGAACTACACCTCCACGGCAGCACCCACTATCAGGTCTGCAGAATCGGTGGCTGAAGCTACAGTCTCAGATACAGTCTACAAATCTCCTGAGGTGTGGTGCTCGCTGCGTGTTCCCCGAAGCGATAGGTGCCACTGCAGTTTCCTTCAGAGGGTGGAGGCGCATGCTTGCCAGGAACCTCCGAAAGGCGGCGGTGCTGGATGGTGGCACAGAACGCACATGCAACTTGTCATGTCCACGAGGTCGAAGAGACCTTTGCCGAAACTCCCCTGTATCCTGAGGCACTACTGTAGAACCCAGAGGGTAGGCGGCATCCGCTGCCAGAACTCTAGAGTCGAAATATGTCAGTATATCCCAAACTGGAAGATTCACTGCATTTCGCCGGTCATCACACTACCCTGGCCACAAGGAGGCCGCCTAGAACTCTCTGCCTGTTCTGTTCCAGCCAAGGAGGCCGTCAATTAACTCTCTGCCTGTCCTGTTCCGGCCAAAGAGGCCACCTATGAACTCTCTGCCTGCTCTGTTGACGGCAAATAAGGAATAGAGGACCCCGACAGACTACGGAACCTCGTTGTTCTGTTCCGGACCCAGAGGACAGGCGTATGAGGACTCACTGCTGATCCTGTTGAGGCTTCAGAAAAGGAATCGGGCTCGTCTAATGAAACTTCTCTATATGTTCTGTTCCGGCCCAAGGAGGCCATCGATGAACTCTGGCCCTGATCGTACTGTTCCGGCCTAGGGGGATGAGACACTGCCTATGAACTCTCGGTATGTCTTGTTCGGCCGAGGAGGCCGCATCAGTGAAATCTATGCTGTTTCTGTTCGGCACAAGGAGGTCGTATGGGAATCTTTTGTCTCTGTCCTGTCAGGCTAAGAGGGCCGTTTATGACACTCCTGCTGTCCTGTCACGGTTCATGGGGAGTGTGTGAACTTTGTCTGGTCCGACCCCGCCAGAGGCTGCCCTAACGCTCAGTCTGTCTATCAACACCCATGTTCTTCTGCGTTGTCGTCTCTGCTTCTCGTTGTTACAGTCTACGCCATGGGTCTCTGGTCGGTGGGGTCACCGGGGGGGTTTCCTGTTCCCTCGCTCTGCCGTTGGTGGTCCCGTACTTCCGGCTGACCACTTGGGGTTCTATCTAGCACAGCCATGCGTGTGTTGTGACGGTCCGGTCTGCTCTCGTCCACGTGGGTGGGTCTACTGTTCTGGCTCATTGTGTGGGGCTCGCCTCCTCGCCCAGTGGGGAGATCTCTGGTGCAGTTTACTAGACTCTGCTGTGGTTTGGTCACCTCAGATCCAAACCTGCTCGCCGAGACTCTCTGGGACACGCCAGTCCCTGGTCTCTCCTAATCCTTGGAACCTGGCGACTCGTCACCTGTTCCGCCTCCACTCCACTGGCCACCTGGATCGTTTAGGGTTTGGAGCGTCTGGAAGCCGCTCCTTGGGGGGGGGCTCTGTCACGAATTCAGTCAATGGACTTCCGTTTATTCACCACCAAGCAGGTCTCACCCTGACCGATAACAGTTGGGAACGTTCTTGTCGCAAGCCACGGAGCACAAACTGTATGCATCCATAGCAACCCGGCACATACATCACTGACACGATTCATTGCACGGTTTGCACACTGCACTGATTGGACTCATTGCACACAGCTGTTTCTAATAACTTCACTCACTATATAACACCCACTCTAATCCACTTTTCTCTGCTGAGTATTGTTTAGCCTTTACCCCTTTCCAAGTCTCTGTGTTTTCCCTGTTTTGCCTTGCCTGTTTTCGCAGTTTCTGATCTTTGCATGTTTTCCTGGATTTTTCCCTCTCGTCTTGCCCCTGTGATTCTGTCTGCTGATCGGTGACCTACGCTAGACCTGTGACTATTCTTGTGTTTTGCCCGCTATATACCTGTTTGCCATTGTTCGACCTTGCCTGTTATACCACGTCTCTTTAAATTAAGCTTGCAGATGGATCCACACGTCTAACGTCTCGTCAGCCCCGTCGCACAATAGGTTTGTTCTGTTCAGCCCAGGTGAGTTCATGTCCTGTTTAGATCTGTTTGAGTACCTGTCCAGCCAGGCTAGTAGATTTTTTGCTGCTCCGATGAGGTCAACGACTGAAGTCAGGAAGTCGTTCGGAAGGCGGCGTGACACCCGTCCATCATAATGCCCCCCACGGCGGCGGCCCGTAATGAAGTTCTGCAGATTCTTAGCGGATGCACTGAGTTTGTGCGACAAAGTCCGCAAATTCTCTGTCTCTAGACCATAGTTCTGCAACAGGAGGAAAAAAAAATGTTTACATACCATTCAAAAGTTTGAGGTCTGTAAGATTTTTATTTGTTTTTTTGTTTTTTAATTTAAAAAGGGGGGAGCTTTTCGTCAGCACGCATGGCATATTCAAATCAAGCAAAAGTGAGAGTAAAGACTTTTTGCATCGTTCAAAGATTTTAAGTTCGAAATAAATGCTGTTCTTTGAACATTCTATTTATCAAAGAATCCCCCCCTGGGAAAAATGTAGTGCACACAGTAAAATTTCCACAAGCAGCAAGACGAAAATGTTTCATAAGCCACCAAATCAGCATACTGGAATGATTTCTGAAGGATCAAGTGACACTGAAGACTGTAGTAATGGCTGCTGAAAATTTAGTTTTGCCACTACAGGAATAAATTACATTTCAAACTATATAAAAATAGGAAAAAATGTATGTTTGAATATGTGTCGTAATGGTACGTTTTTACGTAATTTAATCAACTGAATGCAACCTTGTGAGATATACGTGGAACTTCTACAGATTTGAACATTTAAAAAATCTCGCCAGATCCACAAACTTTAGTGAGTATGGATGAACAAAGCGTGCTCGATGGTATTATTTTAAAAAAGTTCTTTCATACAATGTCTTAGTATCAGTTTTTGCTCTAAGACGGTCCAAGTTAGGCAAACCAAAGCCCGTAAGATCTTTCTCTGGGATTACATCTCTGCCGCGAGTGATGCGGGAAAATGAAGAGGAAAAAAAAAAAGTGCGTTTTGCATGCGCTTCAGGCGAACTGGTTTGTGGAGAAAAATGTTTGGTCTTGAAAGAAGAAAAGTATTTAGAGTGCACGAAAATCAATTTTGCATTTAAAATAAGTTTTTGGATGTGGGCAGACCTTCTCTTTTGCGCGTGCAACGTTTCACTAGCTTGGTCACCTGATGCCCCCTCAGGTTATCTCTAAATGCCAACACCTGCACGGCTCAACACAACCCAGTGTTACAATATGCCATAATTTCAGCCAATCAGAGACGAGGCTGCTAAATTCTACATTCTGCAATAATTATGCATGCAATGTATTTTCCTCTTCTGCTGTCGTGGTAATGCAAAAAATGTTGTGAATGGTTGTCAAGGCAACTAATCAGAATTTAGCAGCCACGTCTCTGATTGGCTGGAATTATGGCACAATGTAACGCTGGGTTGTGTTGAGCAAGCGAGCCGTTTGCATTTAGAGAGTTACGGAAGGGCGGTGGGCATCTGGTGAGCAAGCTAGTGAAACGTTGCACGCACAAAAGTACGAGGAAGGTCTACACACATCCAAAAACTTATTTTAAATGCAAAATTGATTTTCATGCGCTCTAAATATTTTTTCTTTGCGAAACGAACGTTTTCTCCACAAAACTCAGATCGCGCACGTGCAAAATGCGCTTTTGCATACTCAAAATATGATCTTTCGCGCACAGAATTGTGGCAGAGATCTAAGCCTATAATCTTATGGCTGATTTTCTCAATCTGAGACATAAAAGCCACACTGTGTAAGTATAAGCACAAGAAAAACCTATTAAGCTGCATTCGCACATCATGTACTGAGGGTCATCACTACGCACTAAGTTACTCCGAAATAAAACACTGCCTACACTGTGAAATGAAATAAAGCACACAATCAAGTCTCCATTCATATCTGGCAAAGGCATTACTCAGAATAAATGTCCTTTTCTCAGAACTGCTGCTTGGAGGCCGTGGAACTGCAAAACCCATCATTTCTGTGAATCGATCGGCTGAATAGTTCAATCACCAGACCAAGCTTGTAGTATTTTCTCAAATTTCTTCTTTTGGGTTTGTTTATAGTATTAATCAGCTGGACCCAACATCTGTCATTTATAGAAATGAGAGGTTTTCCAACTTCCTCTCGATTTTTTTTCTTTATATGGTGTTTGTTGGTACCTGCAGTACTGACGTGCCATTTTCTACAGTCGTGACTGTTATTCTCTTATCTAAGCACCACAATCGCTGCATAAATTAGAGCCTCAATGCATATTAATATGCAGACACCCATTCAATGTTCCAACCATTATTATAAATAGATCCTTATATAAATAGGTTCAGCAGTAAGGTCTTTGATGTTGTTCATGGCACCTTTTTAAAAGCTCTCCGAGGTGTCTTTAGAATCTAAATAAGTTTTCAGGTTACTATGTTTGTCCGAGACCCAAAGCAAAGAAAACGATTTTAAAAGAACAAGCCCTGGAAAGTCTGCAGAATCTTGTGAGGATTTAGGAAGGATCTGGTGACAGGTGACTCTTGTTTTAAAAAAAGGTTTAATGCAACATTTATAAGGAGAAAAAGGCTTCAGGATGGTGCTTCAGAGGGCAGCCAATGTATCTTGCTTTACTTCCACTTTTGTATGTTTTTGTTTGTTAATTCTGTTCACCTCACGAAACCCAATAACATAATCCAGAGAGATTCTATAATGTATTTTTTATTTTGCATTGTGTAGACTGCTGAAAAATTAAGGAGAAGTTTCAAGCTGAATTTTTATTTACCTGCATTTAATGAACTTTGGATGTGCCTCACGTGGTCTGTCACTGCATGTTAATATCAGGCATGCTGAAATATTTCTGTTGTTAGGTCTTGCGAGGTATGCACTTTTTCTAAATGCTGTTTTCTTTTAGAGTCAGATAGAAACTGCTAATTTTAAAACCCTAATTTTAGCTAAGTGGTTGACTGACTGGTGATTGTAGTGTATAAGATTTTAAATTTATATTATATGTTTTTTTTTTTGTTCAAATGAATCATATTTGTTATAATTATAATATTGTTATCAATTTTATATTTGAAGAGTTCAGATGCAAAAGCCTCTAAGTGCCATCTGAAATTTTCATCTAAAATGAGCATTTTAATCAGGCTCCTATGTTTAGGTTCAGTAATTTTACTTTAATGGCATAGAAAAGGACCTATACATTGCCATTAAAGTGAAATAACTGAACATAAATATAGAAGCCTGATAAAAATGCTCATTTTAGATGAACATTTCAGATGGCACTTAGAAGCTTTTGCATCTGAACTCTTCTTTGATATATTTAATATGTTTACTTTGAATGGAAGCCTGTAGAAACACGCATTTCAATGTCAAGCAGTGTTGTTATTATTAACTATTGTTTTGTTGATTACATTTTGTTAATTAAAAAACATAAAATTGGACAAAAAACTTCAACTTAAAAAGTATACAAGATGACAATGTTCAAGTTGGTTAAGTTAAAATTACTAAGACTCAAATTAAATTAAAAAAATAAAATGAACTAAAACAAAAACTAATAAAAATGACAAAATCCAATAAAAAAAAACTTGAACTAAGATGAAAATGAAAACTTGAAATAAACAAATTCAAAAATTGTCATCAGTGTTTATATACTATTTTTGAAAGCTAATTCGTGACTGAGTACAGAGTAGAATTCACTGTTGTCTACGATCAGATCTTAAATGTGACCCTAGACAACAGGTCTTAAGTGTCAATTTAATTTAAATTTAAGTGTCAATTTTTTTAAATTGAGATTTATACATCATCTGAAAGCTGAATAAATAAGCTTTCCATTGATGTATGGTGTAGGATAGAGCTGGAGTAGGGCTGGACAATAATTCAATATCAATATGTATCGCAATGTTTTTTTTTTTTCAATAACGGTGATATGATTTTAAAACACATTTCCGATATTCGATATACATTACCAGTTTAACCCCAACAACTCTAAAAAAAAAAAAAAAAAGGGGGGCGCCTCCTGCTGGCAGAGATGAGTTTTCATTTAAATAAGCCCCTGTAAATGGCGCATCATGCACGTGAGGTTATCTGACGGAGAGACGCAAAGCAGTTTAAAGCAGAGTCCTGCACCGCACCTGCATCCGCAGTAGCTACACAACAGAACACACGACCCGTTATCCGACAGCAGCCAAGCACCAATTTAATTCTGTACCCGACACGTTTGACATAAAGACCGCGACCTGAACCACACACCCGCATTAAATAGGCTACTGCATCAATAAGGCAAAATTATTCATTTTCTCATGTAACACAAGCAATCACACCAAAATAGTAATTTTAAGTTGGTGCTTTGAAGAGAAATAGACAAGCAGCGCAACAGAGGAACGATAAGAACGCGCATCCTTCCTGTATACAATACAAACTTTTGCCTACATCTTGTGAACAATCTGCCAGGCTGTTTTGCACAAATGTGCATAAACTACATACTTAAATCTTCATAAATGAAAAGAACATATTTAGATATGACTTTACTGTTAAGTGCCATTGTCTCCCTTAAACTCTGCAGTGTATAGGCTATGCGGCCGTTAGTCCTTTACAGAAGCATTAAAAATAAATCTTAAAAATAAAATGATATAGGCTACAGAAAGCGAGCAACGAGAGCTCCCAAGCTGTCATTCACTTCAGCTGCAGAGCGAATGGCTAGAATGCGCAACGCTGCAAATCCAATGTTGAGGCTCCGCTATTATTATTGAATTTCATTAGTCACACTTATTTATGCGCGTTTATTCGCGGGAAAGTGAGCAAGACACGACAGTGATTATAGTTAAATAAGATGAAAGACATAGGCTATAATATAAAGAAATTAGCTACATTTATTTTCAAATTAAATATCACAACACACATTTATCATTCAGTCTAGTGCGTTTTACATATAATGTAAGCGCAACTTGTGTAGATTTAAAAAGGCATGACTGCTTCATTTTGGTGTGTATTTGTATACTTTTACCATCCAATCAATCTCAGCATGCTTTAATTTGGTGTCGCTAGACGTTTGCATCACTAAGGTTAAATTAGCCTAAGTCTTTCTTTGGCCTGCGCTCTGGAAGTGATCTGTTAAATCTAATAAACTTTAATTACTAAAACTGAAACTAAACTATATAAAAACTAAATAGAAATGTGTTCACAAAATAAAAACTAAACTAAAACTAACAAAATTATTAATGAAACTAATAAAAACGAAACTAAATTGTATTGCAAATTTGAAAACGATATTAAAATAAAACGAATTTAAAAATGCAAAACTATAATAACCTTGGTCTCCAGCAACATTTCCAGGTTTTGTTGTTGTTATATATATATTTTTAAAGAATTCTCTTCTGCTCACCAAGGCTGCATTTATTTGATCCAAAGTACAGCAAAAACAGTAATATTGTGAAATAATATTAAATTTAGAAGTGCTTCAGTTTAATAGATTTTAAAATGTAATTTATTCCTGTGATGTTACATAGCTGAATTTTCAGCATCATTACTCCAGTCTTCAGTGTCACATGATCCTTCAGAAATCATTCTAATATGCTGATTTGCTGATTATCAATATTTAAAACCGTTGAGTAATTTTTTTTTCAGGATTCTTTGATGAATAGAAAGATCCAAAGATCAGCATTTATCTGAAATAAAAAGCTTTTGTAACATTATACACTATTCCATTCAGTATCATTTTTATTAATTTTTTGGGAAAGAAATTAATAGTTTTATTTAGCAAGGATGCTTAAAATTGATCAAAAGTGATGATAAAGGCATTTATAATGTTACAAAAGATTTCTATTTCAGATAAATGCTGTGCAGACGATATCGGAATTATATCGTATCGACCGAAATTAAGAAATATATCGTGATATCAATTTTGGCCATATCGTCCAGCCCTAAGCTGAGATACAACTATTTGAAAAATGGAATCTGGGGTGCAAAAAAAAATCAAAATACTGAGAAAATGGCCTTTAAAGTTGACCAAATGAAGTTCTTAACAATGCATATTACTAATCAAAAATTAAGTTTTGATATATTTGCGGTAGGAAATTTACAAAATATCTTCATGGAACATGATCTTTACTTAATATCCTAATGATTTTTGGCATAAAAGAAAAATTACCCATACAATTTTTTTTGGCTATTGCTAAAAATATACCCAAGCACCTTAAGACTGGTTTTGTGGTCCAGGGTCACAAATCATTTTGGACCCTATTTACATTAGTATTTATTGTTGTTCTTCTTGTTTAACCCAAAACAGCTCTTTAATAATAAACCTGAATTCTACTTCTGAGATGAATTTGCATGCATAGCTGTGAGGATGTTAACTAGTTAGATTTAACTCCTCTCTCTCTCTCTCTCTCTCTCTCTCTCTCTATGATGCATGAATTCCTCCAGCAGCCAACCAAAACCAAAAACGCATCTTCCCTTCCCTCCACACACTCCCTCTTTTTGTGTACTGGTTGGGAGATTCCCGCTGGGTGCTAATCATTCAGTGTTAAGCGGAGTTTGATTAAAATGTCTGTTGTGTCATTAATACAAAACAAACACATCATTATCACAGCCAGTCTCTTTTACACTCACACACACACGCACCAGTGCACAGAGTAAGTCCACAGCCTCCAGAATGAGCTCCTGGTGTCCGATGCGGGTCACGCCAAGCTCTTCCAGCTCCTGATGGGTGATGTGAAGCAGCTGCTCTCCGGTTATCTGCTCTCTCTCAAATGTCCTCATATACTGCAGCAAACAGTCATCCAACCCTGAGAGAGAGAAAAGTGCAACACGAGTCATGTGATCGTAATTCATTTATGTCATGTAATAAACTTAAAATGTGGCCCAGCGTAATGGGGCTTCTCTCCGTACAGAGAGCTGTCATTAAGATGATTAATACACAACACTCATACACACACACCAAATGCGATGCATAAACACACCGTAAACCTGCAAATGATGACAAGTGGCTAATTCCTGTAACAGTTTGTGCTTTATTCTAAAAAAAGACGATAAACCACTTAGTGATTACAGACACGTCTCTCAAAATGAGACCACACACCTGCATTTCTCTCTCTCTCGCTCTCTCTCTCTCTCACACACACACACATTCTCTCAGAGGATGATGTTGGCTGAGAGACTCTTCAGATGGAACATTGTGAACTTGCAGATACACACATTCATTGTCCTTCATAACCAGCTCTGTGGTCTCATATGCACACACGAGATAACCTGCGTGTTAGTTTACCAACGTATGTGTCTATATGTGTCTGTGTGTAAATGTGTGTGTACGATGTCCTTCAGCTAAACAGACTCTCTCTCGTGCGCATTCTCTTCATTCTCTCGTTCTGCTCTAGCTATACGGGCTGCTTGGCAACCGTTGCTTAGAGACGGAGAGGTAAGCCTGCACAGGGAATGATAAAGGCCTCCATTTCCTACAGTCCTACACACACATACACACGTCCATACTGGAAAGGCGCACACGTACAGTACATACACTGCAAACTTAGATGCACATTTCACACACAAGATTTCTTAACAGCTAAAAGAGAAGTGTAATGCACCACTTGCATCACCAAATGAAATTGCAAAAATGATGAATCTTTGCAATGGTTTCTTGAACACTCCTCCCCCTCTTTGCCATTGGCTGGATGAACAGATAGTCCCGCCCCATAATCACACCATTAGGTGAGAGTGGCTTACTTTTAGACTAGGTTTACACAAGTAAAAAATAAATAAATACGTATTAAATAATACAATTTATTTAAATATATATTTTCTATTAAATATTTGTATATATTTTATAAGATTATTTAAAAATATGTAAGATAAAAAAATCAACATGACTACATCAGATTTAATCAGCCAAAAATTTAGAAATAATTCACTCCGGATTTGCTAGTAAATTTCACAAATAATTACATAGAAATGGCAAGTAACACATTGAATTTTTGAAGTAGAAAAACTGAAATAGTATGTTCTTGTAAACCATACAATAATGTTTGTTTTATTTACAACTTTAAAAAATAATTTTGTACAGGTCATTTTAGATCAGGAAGAAATAGCTTATCAATGTATAAACCTTTGCAGTGAAGTTGTCTCTGCATATTAAGCTAGGACTGGACCAGGGACTTCATCATAGAAAAAATGGTAATTACCATGCATAATTACATTCAGTTCTCTGTGAGTATAGAATCTGTAAGAAAACACACACACACACACAATCTTCCTTCAAGTCCACTCCTCTGGTTTATAGCCCACCATCTCATATCTGCACTAACACATTACTCTACGCTGATCTAAGAACATCTGACAAAGGAAAAAACGTATCAGGTCCCTCCTACTGAGAGAGGTGAGTCATTGTGAGGAAACCCCTTAGAAAATGATCAAAAGCTCACTCAAACACACATGCTCACAAACATCCAACCAATCCAAGGCCAGCTGCTGCCGTGTCAGCTTCTGATACACCCCACTGTGGACACTAACACATATAGCCTTTAATGTGCATGCAAATGGCCTGGATTGAGAGCACCGGGAGAAGTTGCCAGGCTACCGGAATTGATTTGAATATTGTTGCATCCGAGCGGCCGCATCATCTTACTGGGATGAGGAAGAGTCAATTTTAAGGACTCGCGGAAACAGCTTAATATCAAGAATATGATATTTATTAACAGACTGAACAGGAACAACTTTTTATCTTAACATCAGCTCACACACCCAATAGACAATCCTTTGGGGGGCGCTGAGGCTCTCTTATTTAACCCTTTTTTAATACACTAAATATATGTGGGATTATTAGCAGAAATCATACCATGTGTCATAATCATACCATGTGGACAGTATGCTTGGAAATAATATTTCATGTCTTCCATTGCATTCGTTATTTGTAGTGCGCCAGCCACCCAATAGCAATAAGCTTTGTGCTTTTGGTAGGCCTACTTTTAATATAAGTCTCAGCTTTCAAAATCAGTCTTATAGCGAAACACAAATTATGTTTCTTACAATCATGTGTTTTTCAAGCTCTTTAATGATCAGATCGCTGTATTTATGTGAACCAATTCATTAAATTATACTGTTTTCTTTGTGAAAATTCCACCCCACCTAGGCCTACTCCGCAAAAACGTCTGTGGCGTCAAAACTTTTATTCCTCACATGTAGCCTATTTAATTAATAAAACGTTCTAAAAGCTGAAGTGGGCTCCAACTCGTTAACATAAGTTGTATTGTTTTCTTTTCTGAGGTAGCCTGTAGGCTATAACATATAAGTGACTATTCACAAGCTGTTTTATTCATGGTATAATACAGTAAATGATTGGACATAATATTTAACGTCTTCCATTTATTATTTGTAGCACGCCAGCCACCCAGTAATCGCAATAATTTTATGCTTTGTTGCTTTTAATATAACTCAGCATTCTAATTCTGTCAGTTTCATCACGAAATACAAATTATAAATGTGTTTTTCCTCTTTATTTCAAGTTTATAGCAAGATATAAAAGTGAAGGAACACCAGAAGGCATGAAAAAACAGTATAGCTTAATTTATAATGAAAATAATGTCTCATTATTGTAATCAGAAAGACTTGCATGCCGCTTAAACTGAAGCGAATACAGCGATCTGTCACACCACATTAAAGAGCGTGAAAAAAAACACATTATTGTAATATATTGTTTGTATTTCGATTTTGAAAGCTGAGCCTTTGGAATATCTCCCGGTGCTCCCAATCCGGGCCATTTGCATGTGCAAAAGGCTAGAATATACTCTCAAAATATTATAACTTTAATCTTTATTCTCGAAACATTTTGACTTTATTCTCGTAATATTTCAACTTTATTCTCAAAACATTTAGACATTATTCTCGAAATATTACGACTTTAATCTCGTAATCTTAGATTTTTTTTAACGTGGCACTAAAACGCCATCGTGCTTAAGCAATTCTGTCAACAACAAAGATTAATTTAGAAACAGCAGGTTTATTGTGGAGTAAATTAATTTTAATGTATTTCGAAGTATTTTAGTCACGTGCACTGTGAAACAGGCCTGTGTGTAGTGTGTGAGTTTAGAATGCTTTTTCAACATAAAATAATATGTGAGAACTATTACTAAATTTACTGTTTGCCAAAAAAAAAAAATGTCTGTCAAGCATCATGCAAATTACACACACAGTGACAATAAGACAAACACCAGCACATATAAATCAATCCAGAGGTTTTTTGCTGTAGTTTGGGGCTTGTGTTCAATTTTGTATGGATTTGTTGGCATTTGAAATTCTCATGTGAATTATATTTCATAATTGTATTTTTTAATTCTTAAAATACTTCATTTTAAAAAATAATTTAGCAACCAAAACTCAGTAGAAACACTGTCAGAAAGCAAGCCTGTGTTGTGTGACAGGTTGAAATCCTATAAATCTTCCTTGGCCAAACACTGAAAAACTACAGAAAGTGCTCGGTGGTGAGGAATATGTATGTGTGGTGAAGAATAATTTTAGATAAACTTTGTTTTGGTTCATGAAAGGTGATCCAGCATTTGAAGTTATTTTAAATGAGTTCCCGGAGCATTCTGTATTAGTGAGAGAACCTGACCTTGAGAGCTTCAGGAAGTGCAGGTAATGAGTGATAAAACACTCGGTTCAGATAAGGTTAGGAAGAGCAGAGCACTTTCCTCACCAATGCAGTCAGTTTATTTTGGGTTTATTAAATTGAAGGCATTCATCAAATAAGTTATTTTGCAGTGCTTTAATCAGCACAGGAGAGAATGTCTGAATTGAGTTCATCTTCTAAACTGGCATGACCTCTGTGGTTTTGAGTTCACCTTTATTCCCATGTCCCCTTCAGACAGCCAGCCTTGTCTATTTAGAATGAAGTTTCTGGAAATCCAGTCTGTATATAGAACCACTGTGTTCTTAAAAATCCCATGAAAAGGCTTGACGAGTACAGTTTTATTTCATATTCAGCCTTCCTGTAGCTCATACAGTGGAACACAGTGGTAGCACGCCCCCTCGCGGTATTAAGATTTAAGAATTCAGCAATCGCCAGAAAACTCTATCACCATAAAGAGTCATAGGGTTTTGATTTCCACAAGCAAGCAAGAATGATAAATGTGTGCTCCTGATTGCAATGTAAGCCCTTGGATAGAAGCCAATTTGCCAAAAAAAATACATAAATGTGAATATTTCCTAGAGAAACCGTATGTTCTAATGGGATATTTCAAATTGTGCATGATTTTTTTTTTCAAATGAATAAATGAGGTAAATACATGGCCTCAAAGCTAACGTGAACTAAATACTATGAATGTCCAGATTTTTATTTCATGTGTCTGCTTTAACTGTGCCCTACATGACTTAAGGATAGCTTGATGAACACATTTGCCAAATTTCAATGAAACTGTGAAACCTACGGAAGTTCTAAGCGGCCATGCATTATTTTTTTCCCCCTTCTTGTTTTCTCGTTATAACGACTTAATTTTATCGTTATATAGACATAACGAGAGTTGTTTTCTGTTTAAGACCCTTAATTTTCTCATATCGACATAACGAGAGTTGTTTTCTTGTTATAACGACTTATTTTCTCGTTTTATTGACATAACGAGAGTTGTTTTCTTGTTTTAACGACTTAATTTTCTCGTGATCTCGGCATAACAGGAGTTGTTTTCTCGTTATAACGACTTCATTTTCTTGTTATATCGACATAACGAAAGTTGTTTTCTAGTTATAATGACTTAATACTTCGAATAGTTTATCCAAATTTGTCTAGATCTCGATCATAAAAAAAAGTTGTTCTCTAGTTACAAAAATTCCCAACCGGGGTCTGTCGAGAGCAGGGGTGCTGTGTAAAAAAAATCATTTTTTAATATTTTTAAATTGCAAAAATTTTCAAAAAACATCTATTATATAATATCCATTTCTGATGTCGCAATAATTAGAGATGCACCGAAATTCAGGCTGCCGAAAATTAGTTCACCGCTCAGGGTCACGTTCACCGGGTGTGACGGCTCTGCATATGATCCGCTCTGATGCTGTCTGATGTCGTGGCTCAGCTCAGTCGCTCACGGCCATGGAGTGCTCCACTCGTACCGTTCAATGAATCGGAACAGCAAAAAGTCCACTCAAAAGCAGGGGACAGGAAACATCGAGTGCTAACAGTTTGTTTCTGTCTGCATGCCTACCGTTGGGAATATGGCAACTCGCTTAAACAACAAAACGCGAAAGCTGCTATCGCTCATTCATTGATCTGCTAACTGCTGTGTTATGCTCACCTGTTCTGATAATCATAGCTTTCTAGGACTAAAAATTATTTGGAAAATTGGTAAAAAAAAAAATTAAATAATTAACCCTATGTTAGACTACTGAAAAAGACTAAAAAGCAATTGATTTCGTTCGAAGGCCTGTCGTATTTTTTTTTGTGCTATTTTATTATATTCTTTATTTGTCTTATTTATACTGAAATGCTTGCTTGTCAGCTGATTGCAACTTTGAATTGAATAAAAATATCTCGTGCTCCAAAATTACCCCACTGTAAAATAAAAAAAACACTGAGTGAGCAAAAATTTGTGAGATAGCTAGTTATAATGGTAATTAAATAATTTTTACATATGTATAAAAGCCTACATTAAAATCTGTCATATAAATTGGTTTCTTCATTAGAAATTAGCCTACTGATTGCCACCATTGATGGACAATTTTTTAATATTTAAAAATATCTGTATGACATTATATTCTGCAGTTCTTCCCTGTTGTACCGAATATCTATAATTTTCAAATTATCATATCGAAGTTAGAAATTCAAATATTGTGACAAAATTAATTTTGTAGGGTGCCACAAGTTTCTCAAATTTCCAAAGGGTGCCGCAAATAAAAAAAGGTTGGGAAACACTGCTATATACTGCCAAAACAGTGAAAGTAGTGTGATAGCAGGTTATTCTGAACAGCTAAAGTTTAAAGGGGTAATTCACTGCTGACAAGATGGGCTTTTAGTAAAACTAAAAACTTAAAATGGTGCTATATGATTAGAGAAAACAGAGAAAAGGGGCTATGGAATGCCCTTTTGCCAAAAAAGGGAGGAAAACTTCAACACCCATGAAGCACTGGGCTCAATCGACTGTCCGTAAGCGATGATACAAAAATACAGAAGTACGATCTGAAGTTCGTCATCCGTAAAACATTTGCTGACAAATAAATGGATGTTTCTGTGCAGGTAACAAAGAGAAAAATACATTGTTCGTTTACATATACTACTGACATGTAACAACACAAAGTGGGTTAAAAATCTGCAAAGTCGCCCTTTAAACACCTGACCAAAGCACTGGTGTATTGTCATGTAATCCTAAAATATGCAGAGATAGCAACAAGCTGAATAGGTTTGCAAATTAAATGCTTAGGTCTCTGGAAAGGTTTTATTAGATGAAACAAGTGTGCCACTAGGGCTTATGGAGTGTGCACTCATTTTGTTAAAAGAACAGTGGAGATAAATGATCTGATAAGCGACAGGAGGGTAGCAGTAACAATGAACACTGGGAAGAACCACTGCAGACAGACAAACTCCAAATAGTACACGTGTTGACATGGTTTATTTTGTTAAACAGAACACTTTTGAAATGACTGCCATATCTTAACTACAACTCAATATTTAATGCAACCATAAGAAATTAACTGCTGAACCAAATGAAGAGCCACAATCCTAACTGTTATCTTGGGCTTAAGACACTATCATATGTCAACCTGCATGATGATTTCTCAAATGTAAGCTGAAAAGGTCAAAACTGGGCACTCAGCAGAGTTTTATATTACAAGATGTCTGTAATGTTAGAGGAGGAGGTAGATTATCCCTACAGACATCATCAGCACATGCCACATCTCTGCACCAATGCAAGTTTTTTTTATTGTCATTCTGCCAAGGGTAAAAAAAGAAGAATGAAATATACACCTAACAGAAATATGGCAATGGCAGCAAGCCGAAAACAGCAGACAATAAATATAATTTAGGAAATAAACAGTAAACAATAGACAGAAAACAGCATACCAATCACGCTGACAGATGTTTGCTTGTGCAGAATTTCAAACAAAATTTGACACAAAGTTTGAAAATAGCAAGCATCCATACCAGCAAACTGACCCTGGACCAGGTGCTCTGAGGTCTGACAAACTCTTTGTCAGCAGTAAATGTGAAAATTATGCACAAGCTGCTAGTTTACAGTTGCACCTGAGACAGTGAACCGAGTTCCTGAAAATGGAAACCGTCCTGCACAACAGACCATGAAACCTAGTTCTCTTAAAAACAGAACTAATCAGTGATCCTGCACCGCTTTTCAGCAGCATACTATACATAGTTAACCTATTTTATTTTAGTTGTGAATGTGAGTTTGAAGTCTGTCAAGAAGCATCTTTCTGTTGAGATATCCTCACAGGCTTGCATGCAAAAATAAACAGTGCAGACAGATTCAGATTCTTATGAGCCGTTTCTTTTCTATGAATCAAAAACATACAGTACGATCAGGGTAGTCTGAATCACGAATAATTGTCTCTTATCAAATGTCTCTTTTCAGTGAATCAAAATCATCTTAATGAGCTGATACTCTTTTATGAATCAAAAACAAACAAATGATTCTTAATGACTGATACTCTTTTATGCATCAAAGAACAAACAATGCTTTCTTAATGAAGTTAAGTTTACTTTACTGTGTGGAGACGTGCTGATATCGTGTTTGGTCTCGTTCTGTATCGTGTATCTTGTCAGTGTCTGCACTTGCTTGGCCATTTGTTGTGGAAAAAATAAGGAAAGTGTGTTCAAGCGCCAACAGAAAACAGTGTAAAAAAAATACTCTTTGAGAGAAGCAGTCTTTATCAGCTTAAGTTAAAAGCAGCTCCTAAGTGTATTTACTTGTCTCTTTAGTGTGTAGTGCAGTTGTCGTTGCTCGGAAACGCTTGTTTTGTTTACTGTGTGGAGACGTGCTGATATCGCATTTGGTCTCGTTCTGTATCGCGTATCTTGTCAGTGTCTGCACTTGCTTGGCCATTTCTTGTGGAAAAAATAAGGAAAGTGTGTCCAGCTGAATTAATTTAGTATTTTTTTAGAGGGGTATAAAAAAGCTTAGTTTACCACGGCAGCTGTCGCGTGACGGCCTCCTCGTGTGAAGACCGAAGAGTGTAAAGACCATCGACTCTACCGTGCGACTCCACCGGGCAGAGACACCGGCAAAGGATAAGTATCGCTTTTTATTTCTCCTCTTTCCTACTACTTGTTTCGCTTCTGTTTCAGTTTTTATAACCATTTCTTACTATGTGTAAGTTGTTGTTTTTTAGCATGTATGTTTGGCAGTGTTATGTTTTAGGATTACTGATAAACTACTGTCATTTGATTTATTTATTTTAATTTTAGTTCAATAATGTCTAAATGTATTATGTCTGTATAGGTATTTTATTAAGTTTCATTTTATTTAATTTGAGTTATTTTAATACTTCAACAAACTAAATGGAAATGAAATAATATATATATTTATCAAATGTTTTATGTATATATGTTAGTTTTATGGTTGGTGTGTGTTTTTTGTACTATGTGTGTGTGGTTGTACATACACATATGTAGTTGTTTTTTTGGTGTTTGGCTTAGTGTTATGTTAGAATCATTATTATACTCTTAGACCTTTTGTTCTTTAATATTTTAATTGTTTTTAGCTTTATTTTTTTGTTTTTCATTTAAATGTTAAGTTTTGCAATTTTGTTGTATGCATTTGTCATTTTTATTTCATTTCTTTTATTTTCTTAAATGTTCTAAGTAATATTTATAAAGTTTTAGCTTTTAGTTTTGGGATCTGTTTTTAGTTGTTTTAATACTACAATTGATTGCTTCTGTTGTCCTCATTTGTAAGTCGCTTTGGATAAAAGCGTCTGCTAAATAATAATGACTAAATAAATAAATAAAATAAATAATGAGCGGATACTCTTTTATGAATCAAAAACAAACAGTGTGATCAGGGTAATCTGACTTCCAAATATGTTGCTCTTTTCAGCTGCTTCTTTTAATAAATTGTTTTTAAAAAACGAGTAGAATGAATCTTGATTTACTGAACTTCGACACTGAATATGTAAGATTCTGTAAGAAACACTAATTCATTGATTACATGAACTTACATTGCAATAATACCAGTGATAGCAAAGAAAGAGAAAAAATGTATCAACTATATGGGGGCCCTTTTGCCTGTTTTCAGAGGCCTGTGAGCCATACTGTATAATGGCCTTTGGTCTACAAGCATTTACAAAATAATTTCATTACAGTATGGCTGTTTTGGACATTAAGATCAAAACCATTATTGATTCTCCTGTGTACACTTGTCCATTATTAGATTGGTGGCAAAGGCTATCTGACCTTTGAAATGCTCATTGGGTAGAGATTATGAGCAGCTGAATGTCATGTGCACTAATGCCCTTAAACTTCACGTCAGATTACGTCTGATCTTGCTGGTATTTTGGCCCTCTCCACCACAGCTGCTCCATTATGTTCTACTTATAGCATCTGTGTATCATCCATCAGTGTGTCTTTACATGTCATCTGAAGAAAAGCATGTCAATGATAGAAAATTATTTCTAATCAGATACCAATTATTATGACTGTGTAGCTTTTTAAATATGTTGTCAGTGTTTCCCAAAAAACAAACAGCAAATCCACATCCCTGAGCTATAAGTGCATGACGAAACCCACACGGTTTGCCTTCGATTATCTGCAAACAGCATTCAGATACTCTCTCTTGCTTCCTTCTGTTGTGTGTGTATGGGGTATAGGGGGTTTTATAAGGCTGTTTTAACATGTTTTCCTTAAAACTAAATATCTATTTTTATATTCATAGCAAATAATTTTTTTAATTATTAATAAGTATAACTGTGACTTTTCAATTCCTCAATTATTGGATATTATTTTATTATTTAGTTAACTGCATCGGTTTAAATAGTTAATATATTCCAGTTTTCCTAGTACTAACTAAACAGACAGTAGTACATTTTCTTTATTCCAATTAATGCTAGTAATATTTTACTACTATAAAGTATAAAAATACAAAGTAGCCATTACTATAAAGTAGCCATTTCGACAAGTCATATGACAAGTAAAAAAAGCAACTGTAAGAAGATGAGAAATGTTACAATTAGGATAGACACAATAGTCTTAAAAATAAGTACAGGTAAAACTGAAATATAGACACTAATAACTATTAGGATTATTTTATTTTAGGGGAAATAAGTAGGTCAACTAGTACATAGAAATATTTTTCAAAGTTGTAAATAAAAACAGATTATTGCAGTATGTTTTATACTTTCTACTTCAAAATTTCACATTTAATTTATTGTGTTTCTTTGTAATTGTTTGTGAAGTTTACTAGCAATTTCTGAGTTAAAATTGTTTCTATGCCCTTTTTTTCAGTGTAATGAATAAAATATAAATAGGTAGCAGTAACAGAATTCAAGCAAGAAATGTGCAATCTGTTACCAGTAATAATTGAATAGTTAATTGTGCAAGTGACTAGAAGCAAATAAATACACACTAGTATGTACTGAGACAAAGCTAATAGATAGTAGTCACTGTAGGAAGCGCAGGAATTTAAACAATTGCTAGTAAAACTCACAAAGATACTATTAGATAAACCCCAAGTACTAGTAACATAAATAATGTTACTAGTTTTTTTAAAGGAATAAATGTTTGCAATGGGGGGACTGTCAATGCTCAGCTGGTTTCCACAGATACCGTCATCCCTCTTCTAGTCCCTAGATTACGCGCATCCGCAGCGCAGCACAGCGCGCGACGGCCTGGTTCTGTCCATGGTGCTAGTTATCGTTGCGCGAGAGGGAGATTTATTCACTGAGGCTAGAAGCAGCCTCTGTTTCTCTCTCACTGTTACTATCTATGCGTGCAGACATGCACGTAAGTGTTAGTTTAGGCACTGTATGAAAACGCCATGTCGTCCTTTGTGTCATAACAACCGTTTTTGCTCCTCTATCGAGCGAGCGCGCACACAGACACATACACATCACATCACGCATCCCCAGACCACACGCACACCCCCTCTTGCGCGACGCGTGTAGCGCTGTGCGGATCACACACACCATGGTGCGCCGAGCAGAGGCGCAAAATGGCACACAAGCGCGATCAATACCCCACTGCACGGCACAGGCAGAGCCGCGCGCAGCCCGCATGCAGTCCAGGCGCTCTTCCCGCTCACCCATTCCTCTCCCACCGGCTATAGGTCATGCAGAGACACTGCGGGGTAACATTTTTTTTACCTTTCATCCAGTCCAGCACCTGCTTTGGGGACCATTTGCTGATGGGTTCCATGACCAGCGCCATGGCTGGTGTGCGTTGATTTCCCAGTTGAATTGTGTATGGAGCGCGCGGAACATCCGAGCCCAGAGAAACAGAACAGTACCGCCGTTAGATCACAGGGGCACATGTGATTCCGTTACATTGACGGCAGCGCGCGCGCGGCAGGAGCCTGGTTGTTGGATACATCCTCGCGGACGACTGCGACGGTGAGAGATTCACGCGCGCGACTGTACCCCGCCCCCCCCTCCAGCGCTCTCTCTCTCTCTCTCTCTCCAAAGTATGCACCTGCTTCTCCAGTCTACCGAGTGAAAAAAATGTCTCTCTCCCCCCTCCCTTCCGTGCTCGCAACGCTGCAGTATCACATGGGTCAACGATTCCGTGAGCGTGGGGACAGTTCGTTGACACTACCGATAAATGCTGAACATCTCCAGCGCGAGAACCAAACGAGTGCCATGCAAACGACTACTTGAAATGCGTGCTTTTATGCTCTCTCTCTCTCTCTGGGTTGGACCGTTTCGGGTCTACACGAGCTCGCTCCTCTGTCAGCGTCTGGAAAATTTCTGCGCGCCCGTTCGCTTACGTCACCGCAACCCAATATGACTCGAATAGCAAAAGTCGGAGTGTGCGCCTGCTGAACCAATAGCTGCGCAGCAGAGTGAGGTAACCGCAACCGCCAGGGAAACCGGGCCACCCGATAAAATAGACAGAGAACACAAGTTTGGGCTGCTGATTGGAAAGGCACAGAGAGAGAAAGCAGTTTGGGGGGTTCTGGGGCTCTGGTTATGTGGCAGTAACAAATAAGGACGTCCGAGATTACAGAATGAGGAAATCTTAAATAATAATGATAATAAAAGAAATGGTTTGAAACGCATGTGCTACAATCTAAAAGTGTACAATCTTTGTGTTCATATAAGTTTTAAATACTTTTCTCTAAAATATTGATTTAATGACTTATCAAGGGATGTAACCGAACGAAAAGTATATTTTGTGCATTGAAGTCACTTGAATGCACGTGACTTACACACATTAAATTAAACTTCATTTTTTAAAAAGCGGCTTTGAATATATAGTGTGAAAAGCACTATACAAATACATTAATTAAATTAAGGATTGTTTAAAGGGGTCATATGATGTTGCTAAAAAGAACATTATTTTGTTTATTTGGTGTAATGAAATGTTTATGAGGTTTTAGGTTTTAAAAAACACATTATTTTCCACATACTGTACATTATTTTTCTCCTCTATGCCCCGCCTTTCAGAAAAAAGCGTAGATTTTTTCAAAGCTCATCGGTCTGAAAAACGAGATGTGCTGTGATTGGCCAGCTATCCAGTGCGTTGTGATTGGCCGAATACCTCAAGCCTGTGATGGAAATGTTATGTCCCTTACCATATTGTGATGCTCTGTCCGGCCGGAGCACAAGACAAAAACCCGTATAAAGAGGCATTTGTTGCATTTAGTGGGGACATAATTATGGATTATAAATGACTTATACTGTCTTTTTACGCGTTGCGTTGTATCACGCCGCGTAAACATAAAACCATTGTCTGCATTTGAGATTGGAGAAATGACAAACAACAAGTGCTACCCCACACTGCCCAAAACTCACGTTTGAAACATCAGTGGCAAATCCTTTAAATATTAAAAAAAAACTTTCTTACAGTCTTTGAGTCAGAACAGCCGGCATTGTAGTCTAGTTTCCCAGGATCAGGAAACAGTCCTCCATAAAATGTGCTGCACACATCTGAATATATGGGTTGAAGTGTTCTGGAACAGTGTTTTAAATACAACTTAACCACTGATTTCTCGTCGTGTCCTTTTTGGAAGGCCAAACAAAAGTTTCGCTTTCACAACGAAACACACACACACACACACGACAGCCTTGAGAGAGCGGAGGCCGGCTTGAGTGAGCAGAGGTGGCAGGCGGGTGGCCTGGCTGATTCCTACGAAGCTCGTCCGGTCGGGCTTGCGGCAACCACATGTGACGACCCCGGGCTGGACTCTGCTTCGTCCACGGTGAAAGCCGATCCGGCGATCCACAGCGCAAAGTTGTTGTATTTCCTCAGCAACCAGCACGGATCAGCTCCAGGCATGACAAAGCAGATATCGTCCTCTTTCGGAAGGCCAGTTTTGCTTTCACAACGAAACACAGCGCCTTCACGACATGGTGGCTGCAACAACACTACAGCGAGAATAAAAGTTACGCCTTCTTTGCGTGAACATTTGGGCGGCGTTACGCATATCTTCCCACATCGTGACGTAGACATGTGGGGACGTTAGAACGAGCCATTTTTGGTAGGCGTGGTTGACTCTGAACTTTTATAAAGAATATCTCTTTGGATTTGAGACTTTAGTCTTTGCAACTTTACAGACCTTCTTTATGCACCAAGAGCTTGTAACACTCCAAAGAGAAAGGAAAAATTGAAACCGCATCATATGACCCCTTCAAAAGAAAATAATTAAGGTGATAGATAGATAGATGTCACGATGCGGTGGGGATGAAGCACACGGTGCCAGGGTAATCCAGAAGGGAGTCTTTAATTATCAAACCAAGAGTTAAACAGAAGAACAGGAGTAAAACACCACAACGTAACTTCAAAGCAAGACAAGGGAACTGAGGAAAACTGGGTCAAGGCAGGATGCACAGAAACATAGGGGATACAAAACATAAATGTGACAAATGTGACATTATGCCCCCCTCCGAAGACCTACATAACATCGAGGGGTAGGAGGGTGGGCACAGAGGAATTAGATCCATTAGAGTGGTATGTGGAGGTTACCGGCGTGAGGTGAACTGGCGAGGCCAAGTGCTTTTCAGAGGGGGCTGTATGAGAATGGGTCGAGTTATCTTTAACTTCTTCCAAGTATGAACCATTTAAATAGAGAATGAGATTAATCATCTCAACCAGGGTGAATTCACACGCTGGATAACTATACCGAATTGTGTTCTCATTCAGTCCCAACCGAAACACTGCACCAAGAAAGGCGTCAGGCCCGCTCACCTGATGGGAGAACTCAAACTCCTCCACATACCTCTCTAATGGACGGTTACCCTGTCGAAGGTCCCATAGGCACTCCTCAGCCCAGTTAGTGTCGCTCTGTTCAGTCATCTCGTTTTATGGTCTTGCTTTCTGTCATGATGCTGTGGGGATGAAGCACTCGGTGCCAGGGTAATCCAGAAGGGAGTCTTTAATTATCAAACCAAGAGTTAAACAGAAGAACATAGGAGTAAAACACCACAACATAACTTCAAAGCATGACAAGGGAACTGAGGAAAACACAGGCTTATAAACACAGGGAACGTGATTAGGCAGAACTGAAACAGGTGGAGAACTAAATCAAAATGGGTGAACAGAATAGACTAATCAGGGAACAACGGAAAACTGAGTCAAGGCAGGATGCACAGAAACGTAGGGGATACACAACCAAAACAGAACAGAAACGTGACATAAATGTGATAGATAGATAGATTAGATAATAGATAGATAATAGATGATGTATACATATAATTCCAAAAGCTTTATTCCCTGTTTATTTCAAAATGAAATTTTTTTATTTGTTTTTATTTCCTTTTAAGAATTACATCCTTTTAATTCAGTCTTCAGTTAAATTTAAAAAAAAACTTTCAAAAGAAGGTGTTTGAGTTATTTGTCTATAAATTACATTTATTTTCAGTTTATGTTATTTATTTTTTTTAAACGTAGCAGAAATGACCATCACATCATTGACCCATGCAATTACATTCCTGTCCCATACCACAGAACATCAAAATATGGCAAGAAACTAGATTAAATGTTATTCTAGCCTGGGCAGTTTCCAGGACTAGTGGGGAGAGAGAAAGAGAGAGAGCGGTCCATCTGGTATTATGGTTTGCCACATGGTGCCAGGCTAAAGAGCCCGTTTAGATGCCCACAGAGCAGCTACAAGAGTGTGAAGTAGCCATGTTGGCACAGAACAGATTAACACACACACAAACACATTTAAAGATCACAGTTAACAGTTAGGCTAATCCTGTTGATGATGCTGTGAGTTTGTGCCAGGATATCAGCATTGTGCATTGTGTGCCAAACACATGCACTCACATGCACTCTGCACGCACACAAACACACATTATTACTCATGGCCCATTAACTGTTATGTCGTACATACCACATAAATGGTCCCGCACAAAGACCTGCGTGCGTAAGTCACAATCCTATGTAGAGCTCATTTGCTGCATAAGGCATTTAGGTTTTATTTCTTCTATCCATTACTACATTAAAATGGAAAGCTTAATAGTATATTGGAGGCAATGCACGTTTTACACTAGTGTGGCTTGTTAACTCCCAAGCCCATTTTGTATATCACGTTCACATGCGTCCTCTGAGAACACTGGCACTGCAGTAAGAGTGAACAACCTGAATGGAGATAACCAGCTCAGTGCTTTCAAAGAGCCTCTTCATGTCATATCAACCCTCGCCACAAACCTCAGTCCTGCTATCAGCACTCTTTGACACGCACTCACATAAACACACATCTTCCCTTTTGATGCAGGCCTGTTAATTGCTAATTGGCAGCCCATAAAGGATCGAGATTGGATGACTTCGGGCACCGTGCTTGACTGATGCTTTCGCTTTGAACACAGGGTAGGGGAGAAAGAAATTAGTGAACTGCTTGATTTATACTGACGGGGGAAAAACGACTTTTCAGAACGGAGAGATTAGTGTTAGAGTCACTCGATCGCTGTGAAAAATAAACTTTTTTTTTTACTTCGCAAATTCTCAAGGGCACCTCTGTTCACACAGTGCTTTAGTATCTTACAGTTTTTCTTTTCTTGTTTTTTATTGTTTACTTCTTTCTTCCAGCACGGCCAGTGACCAAGATGAACTTGACTTCACCCACCATCGTGGCAAGGACGCCGAAACGCAAGATGCCCGTGGCCACTTGCATGTCGGCTAACGGCAAGCCTCCCAGCGTCATCAAATGGGACACCACTCTGAAGGGCGAAGCCACGTTTCAGGAAACGCGCAATCCGAATGGTACCGTGACCGTGCGCAGTAACTATATCGTATTGCCCAGCCGCGAGACCCATCGTCAGAAGCTCACCTGCATCGTCACCTACCGTGCAGAACGCTTTACAGACAGCGTCATACTCAACGTTCAGTGTAAGAACAATGTTTTTCTTCATGTCTTTCAAATTTCTGCAGGAACACAAGAAATTATGTTATTGATAGATACAGTATGTATAACATATACTACCGGTTAAAAGTTTGGGATAATTAGTTTTTTTAATATATGTTTTTGAATGAAGTCTTTTCTGCTCACCAAGACTGCATTTATTTGATCAAAAATACAGTAAAAACAGCAATACGGGGAAGATTATTTACATTACAATAAATTGTGTTCTGTTTAAATATTGAACTTGCATTGGGTCAGGGGACATGCATTTCATTCCAGTTTTCATTGTCACATGATTCTTTAGAAATCATTCCAATATGCTGATCTGCTGCTCAAGAAACCTTTCTGATTATTATCAATGCTGATCCGTTTTTTGCTGTTTTACTGTTTTAATAGCGAAAAATTTATAGTTTTATTCAGCAAGGACGCATTAAATTGATCAAAAGTGACAGGAAGGGCATTTGTAATGGTACAAAATATTTATGTTTTTAAATAAAGGCTGTTCATTGAACTATCTATTCATTAGAATCCTATCATTAGAATTTATATTCATCGAGAATCCTGAAAAGATGTAGCATGATTTTTCCAACAATGTTTCCAGTGATAATAATATGACCATTGGTAACGCTTTACTTGAAGGGGTGTGCATAAGACTGAATTGACACCTTCATAATCATGACATGACCCATGTCATGAATATGAAGGAGGTTTTAAGCATGTTTATGACAACTGCCATTAAGTGTCATTAGCTCAGTTATGTAATTTTTAATGCAAAAATGACATTGTTTGAGATGTCTTTTGTTATGTGCTTGGTAGGGGTCAGGGTAGGGGTAGGTTTCAAACAATGTCATCTTTGCAGTAAAAATTACATAACTGAGCGAATGACACTTAATTACAGTTGTCATAAACATGCATAAAACTTCCTTTATATTCATGACATGTGTCATGTCATGTGTTATGTAGGTGTCATGTCAGTCTTATACACACCCCTTCAAGTAAAGTGTTACCGAACCATTATTAATAATTGAGCACCAAATCAGTATTTTAGAATAATTTCTGGTGTGTCACACTGAAGACTGCTAAAAGAAAAGCAGCTTTGCTATCACAGGAACAAATTACTTTTTGAAAATTTACTAAAAAAAAATTTAGTTTAAAATTGATTTTTTTTATGTTCATTCATTCATTCATTCATTCCGTTTGTTTATATTTTAGTTCAGATTGATTGTATTTGTAAAATGGGATTGTGACTCCTTTACAAAAAAACGTGACAAAAATTGTTCCAAACTTTTGATCAGTAGTGTAGCCTATATAATATACAACACAAAATTACATAAGTGCATGTTATCCAGTTTTCTCAAAATTCAGATTTAATTCAACTGTTTTAATGATTGAGCTGATGTAACGATCCATCTGACTTGTCTAATTACTGACATATTTATTTAAAACCTCACTGGAATGTCAAAGAATGTCTAAACAATACATAAAAATGTATTTGTGCTCAGTAATAAGATGTTAGCATTAATGCTGTAGTGTTACGCAAGTCCTGAGGAGGAGGTTCAGAGCCAGAAGAGATGTGTCACTGGCCTGTCTCTGCAGCTGTTGTTATCAGCTATTGTTTAGGGCAGTTTAGAGCAGTATTGCAGCCCCCATACAGCACACTGATAGAGGAAATCCACGCATTCTCCCACACTATGCTACAGAACACATTGTTCTTGCGGTGCAGTTGTTTGTGTGGAAGGCCGTGTTTAGAGCAGCGGTAAGTTCTCAGAGAATCACTCGTCCTGATTCTTGATTTACTTTGAGTGTTTTGTTAATCAAGTTACCCTTTGGTATAACATTTCCAAATTGAATTTGCTCGACCTTATAGATGCTTATGAAAGCGATTAAGAATAAATCTGAAGAGACATAGAAATTACTGACCGGTACCATCAAGTATGCAGTGCATTTTAAAATTGTCATTAATAGAAAAATTGTGCTGTAATGAATTGAAATTTGGCATTTAGCTGAGGTTTTTATCCAATTAGGCCAATTTCTGGAATAGTTGCCCTGGAGCAGCTTGCGGCTAAGTGGGTAGCTAAAGGGCACAGTGGTGGTTGTAGTCTCAGTAACCCTTCACTTGTTGGCCCTCCGCCCAATCGCTTAAGAAATAAACTCTTGACCTTTTAGCTATGAGCCCAGACCATTAATCAGTATCATGACAAGCACCCATCGTCAAGTCATGTGACCCAGAAAAGCCATCTGAGCCCCTGCCTGAAGACATTTTTTTTTTTGCTTTTATATAGATGAGCCAGAGGTAAAAATCGAGGGATTCGACGGGAACTGGTACCTGAATCGTCAAGATGTAAAACTGACGTGCAATGCAGATGCCAATCCAGCCGTCACCGTCTACCAGTGGAAACTGTGAGTTTTTCTTGCTTGACCTACTAATCTACATTACAAATAATCACTTTGTCGTCTCAGCTTATCAATATAACAAGATTAATGAGTAATGTATTTGAGTAAAATACATAAAGAGGAAGAATAAAATGCCAACTGGTTTGTTTGTAAGTAACAAAATAAATAGTTCTTGCCAACTTATTTTTTTTTATTTAATTTTGTTTTGTCTTATATATTTACTTTGTAATATTTTAAATATTTTTTCAATTGTACATTACTATCAAATATTAATGCTACCAGTCAAAGGTTTGCACACACCTACTAATTTTTATTACTTTTTACATATTTCAAATAATAGTCTTCAAAACAACTGAAGAAAGAAATGAACACAACTCACGAAACGAGTGAATGACCAAACAACTTATAGATAGAATGCTAGATAGATAGATAGATATAAGATATTTTTTTGCTTAGAGGAATTCACATATAAGCTGAACACCTTGCTGCCCTTGATTTTTCCCTTTAACCATCTTATCCATCCTTTACAAAAGGCACAATTTTTTATTTTTATTTATTATTTTATGTAATTTTTTTTAAGAAATGCATAATTTATATTTTTCAAAAAAAAAAAATTTTACTCATAAGCATTTAGATCAAAAGGTTTTTAAGATCAGGAAGTTCAGTGTGTCCAAACGTTTGACTGGTTGTGTATACCGGCATCATTAAACTAAATAAAAGATGACTGATGTTTGAAGAGTTCTCCTCTGAAATATTCAGTTTACTGTAATACTACATGACAGCATAGATGTGTTATGACTGATAAGAGAATAATTTCCTTCCGTAAACTACTTCTTCATTCATTGGCGGTTAGCACTCAATCAAGATAAGTAAAGCTGTTTACAATGGCTCTATTCAGAACTCACTGAGCCATTGATAAACCTTCAATCAAGATCAAACATGAGAAAATAAGCTATGCTTTGTGTACTTCTGAATGTTTACCTTACCAATATACTGGTTTGAAAGAACAGTGAAAGAGATATACAGTGAGACTTGGTCTTGTTTGTCAGTATGAGTCTTCTGATGGCTATTGTTGTCGAGTTACTGGTGCTACGGGTTTGGATGCAAAGTATGTTGGCAAAAAATGACATCATTGCTTTGCCTACCAAATGAATATGTTGACAAGACAGTCTCAGGTCTGTTTTATAAACCTTTCTGTGGACAATGCCAGAGCTTATG